>VYZM01015413.1:60256-94128 GCA_013398915.1 Dromas ardeola
GGTTGGGGGGGGGGGGGGGGGGTGGGGACAGGGAGAAAGTATAATGTTATCACTATTTTTAGATACCGGATTCAGCACAGAAGGCAACTTAACCCATTTTTTAATTGAAGTAAGGATTGTAGATGTTCCAACTAAAAATAGTAGGGGAAGTGACTTGACCACACTGAAAAAATGGGTGAGAAAATACACAGTTTCATGGTCATCTGTCTGCCCTCCCTGTGTCTGTCCCATCATTGTGTTCCCCGTCCCCCCCACCCCAAGTTGAGTACACTGTGATGTTAGGAAGGGAAATTTTAGATCCTTTTCTTCTAGATTCTGTAACATACACTATGGTGTACAAGCAAGAAGTCACGCTTTCTAGCAATGAACTGCTGGATATGTGTGAGCGTAAAAGCATTTGTAAATCAGTATCAGCCTTGCAATGGACAACCCTTTTTAATAGATTTGCTCCTGACTTCAGGGTTTGAACTGATTTTAGGACTGTAGTAAGGTAGTCACTGTCCTGCAATAAAATTTTCCTTGGCATAATAGATTTCTGCAGAGAAATAAATGTTTGTTTTTGTTGTTGAAGTAGGAAGTTCATGCTGCTCAGTTTTCTAAATGACCAGAATGTAGATGGGGGACTGTTTTGGTACAGGTGCCAAACCTCTTTATTCTGGTGTTTCTGCTGCTGGCAGGTGTATTAGTGCTTTACTTATTTTTCTGTTTTCTTTATGAATAACTGTTGTCCTTTCATTGGTTCCTTATGTTTTTCTCAACAAAATGATATATACAGGTAATGGCTTGAATTATCTCTAAGTTTCCGGGTGAGATTTGGAAGTTAGTTACCTAACTTCCTCTTAACTTCATTCTGCTTATTCTTGACAAAGGCATGTGTGAGTTTGAGAAGAGACCACTATATCTATTTATGTCTTCCGCATCCATGCTGGGGAAGTACCCCGTTATTTCTGTACTGGTACGTTAAGATGAAGGTATTCGTAATGCAAACACAGCTCATACTGGCAAAGCTGCATCTTTCCTGATGGCGCTTGGCTGCAGAACTAACTTGAATGACAGAAGGAAGTCTGCTGCTGTAACTGCATTCACGTTGGGGCATTCCTGCATCCTTCACTAGGTGAACTATTTGAAAAGGTTTTGATGTGAATGCAATCTCATTTTTTCTTTTGGAGAGGAATCATCACAGTCATAGAGCTAGATACAGTTTTACCCCCACCCCCATGTTTGCCATGAGTGTCTTGCTTTTGTGTGTGGGATGGGGTTTTGGTTGCAGTTATGGGTTGGTTTTTTTTTTTCGTTTGGTGGTGTTTTTGCTTTTTTTTTTTTTTAAATAGGTAAAATGCATTGATTTTGAATCAGGGGGCTGCTGATTTGATTTGATTTAATTTTGAACTCTCGGTAGACTGAAGGAAGGGATACGACAACAAATGAGAGGTTTGGGCAGAGAAAAAGAAAGCTGTAGAGTTTCAGAAGAGTTTAAACAGATGACAGCAGGCTCCATTGCAAAAAGGCTGTAGGACTTCGATGCAAAAAGATGTAGTAACTTGCTTGCCCTGTTGACCTCTTATGATTGTATGGTTTTGGTATGGCATTTCAAAACTTGAGTTTTATTTTCATTGTAACTTTTAAGTCAGAGTACCTTTTTCTTGTCAATTCCGAACATGGAGGAATGTTGTGACCTGTGTTTAACCCAGAGCTTTTTTTTTTTTAATAAGTTGCACATTTTGAAAGATAGTGTACCGGAATTTATGGTTTGGTAGAATGGACTTCAGGTAGCCTCACTTCTGTGTACTTCGTTTCTCACATAATGAGCAGAGTGATCCCCTCATCCTCAATGGTTTATAGTTCTAGGGGTTAATTATTAAGTCCTCATCTTTGGCCCTCTTAATGATTTTTTTCATTTAACTTTTTTTTTTAATTTTCTGAAAAAGAAGACTTCTCAGTACCACTGTGCAACTGTGCTGGTGTCAAGGAAAAGTGCCTGCATCACTGTTAGTGAAATGAGAAAGACAAACTGTAATGATGCTTGAATAGGTTTTTTTATATGTGTAGCCAACTTCTGTTCTGACATTGACTTTCATTATCTTGCCATTGGGTAAATCTGTAGGTTTATGCAATTGTAGGGAGACCAGTATTAACATCCATAGGAATTTATAAATATTTAAAGTAAGTTTAAGGTAGTTCAGTGTGGGTGTGTATGTTGGTAGCTCGTGGGGGTTTGTTTTGTTTTTTTTTTTTTTTTAAATTATTGGGGGTTTGGGTTATTTTAAGTATCTTCTAGCTAATCGAGTGAGGCAGAAAAAAAATATTGTTTTTATTGTAGTCTGTTGCTAACCTAATTTTTGCTGTCCGAGTTAGCTGTATGTTAGCGTTGTGTGGCTGGCAGAACGCTTTGGAGAACTTGCTTATATTAACTTAACACCAGTGAAATTACACTCCTAATTCTAGGTGTAATTTTCTGCAGCGGACCTCTGTACATTAGGTGAAATGCTTTGTAGGTTAAAGTATGCAGTTTTGCTGGCATAGGCTAGGCTTGCATTACGAATATTCTGCTAGCATGGTGTAGCTATATGCCCATAGTGATAAGTTGTTGGATGTGCTGGCCAGTTTTTACAGTTTTGGTCATCTTTGTCTGTGCATTTGAACTGGTATGCTGGAATGTGTTACTCCTCCTCAGGTTTGATTTTGTTTGTTTGTATAAACAATGTTGGGAGACCTCTCATTACTGCTGCTGCTATTTTAATTTTGCTGATCTCCCCGCATCAGGCATTATTCTCTCGTTATTCTCTGAGCAGTTAAGTTAGTTGTACAATATGTCTGAGATGGCTGTTGAGCCTAAGGTCTTATCTCTCATACCCTAATGTTCAGTATTCCTATTTTAATAAAAAGGAAAGGGCGGGGGGGAAAGGAGGAGAATGCTTAGGAACTTGAATGAGTAAGGATTTGAGCCCTACATGTGGTAAGAAATTGATCTCTTGATGCCAGTTGCTGATGCAAGCTACGTTAGAATTAGGGCATAAAGTGGCCAGCTTGCAAAAATGGGTTCCGTTCCTCTTGCAGTACTGTTCATTTCAATTGCGTTGTTTGTAAAGTTGTTAAAATGGCTGTCCTTACACTAGCACCCGATTATTTTTTGACACTGATTCATGGCACCTGTTGCTGAAAGCACGTGTCAGTAAAAGTCAGTTTTCTAGTGTTGATGTGTACTCATTTCGTTTTAGCGCCTTAATCATAGTACATTCTTCCTCAAGCTTAGATGAGGCTATATTCTGCATGCCTTCTCTGCTTACTAAAGCTTTCACAGACTGAGACTTCTAGTGTCTGAAATATTACAAATTGCACTGCTCTCTAATGGCTTCTGGTAGCCTTCCAGGCCTAATAGAATACTGGTCTAGTCTTAGTAGTGCATATCTAAATATAATTACGTTTGCAGTAGATTTGCTACAGAACTGTCTTTGTTTTGTTTTTTTTTTTTCTTTTTAAGTAGAAGTATGTTGTGGGTAGCACCTCACATGCATTTTTCTATGTTCTAACTTGTCTATATCTCCACAGGAATAACTATAATTATAGAGAAAACCTGAGTTACAATGGGGGACGACAGTGAGTGGATGAAACTGCCCATTGACCAGAAATGTGAACACAAGGTAGGAAATCTTGTTTTGGGGTTTGGCTTGCTGTATATATCTCTGCTGTAGTGATTCTGTGGTATTCCCCTATCTGGGTACACCATAGTTAAGTAATCTTGACAGCCGCACAGCGTGCGTATAACAGGTCTGAAACTGCATCAGTTCTATCCAACCTAAAGGCCAAATAACATTTATTAAGCAGAATTTAGTAGTATGATAATCTGTATGGCGTAAGCTTTTGCACTGAAAGATCAGTGCCCTCATTCATGTGGAGAAATTACTCATCTGTAGCTGAAACTATTGTTGGGCTCCCACCTACTCATCAGTGATTTTTAGAGCTTATGAAGAGCACTGGGAAAGGCTGACATCTCTCTATCCAGATCATTCTTGGCAGGAGAAGAACGAGTATTTTGTCCTGTTGCACGTTATTCATATAGTCATTGAAGAGAAATTTTGCAGATGACAGTTTACTGTGCACACTTTCAACTATGATTGAGGAACATTTCAAAATTGGTGATTTAAGATTGTATTAGCACAACACTTAAATGTCTGATTTCTGCTTTCAGCTGTGGAAAGCCAGATTAAATGGTTATGAAGAAGCCCTTAAGCTCTTCCAGAAGATAGATGATGAAAAGAGTCCGGAATGGTCCAAGTATCTTGGATTGATAAAAAAATTTGTGACAGACTCCAATGCAGTGGCTCAGTTGAAAGGTCTGGAAGCAGCACTTGCTTATGTTGAAAATGCTCACGTAGCTGGGAAGTAAGTATCCTTTTCTTGCTATTAGTAGGCGTCTATGACAGTTTAATGTGCCCCTCTGAGAAAAGCTGCAGATAAATTGTACAGTGGCCCCTCACAGTTCTGATCTTTGCCGTTGAGAGCAGAGCTTCCTTTCTGATTTAGAGAATTTGCTGAATGGTAGACTTCCCTTGTAGATGGCCTCCACGTGCATAGTGTCAGAAACTGCCTACAATGTTCAAAGAAACTTTTAAAGGCAGTAGTAAAGATTTCTGAAATGGTAGAGAAAGGGAATCAGTAATTTGGTGGTGTAGCTGCTGTGACCTGGAATCCCTGTTCTTGTTTGACTGAAACAGTCTGTACATACAGGGAGCCTTTTTAGGACACATTAGTGTAATTCATTCATGAAATAAAATGTAGTTATGTTTATGCGGTGTTGCATGCAACTTAACCAATATGAATCTTCATACCTGCCAGTTTCTTTACAAGTTTGTTAGTATTTCGCTGTAGCCTAGCCCATGAAATAGCCTGTACTCCCGAGGGTGAAATAAAAACACCTGATGGGCCAAGTCAGCGCATTGGTGCACTGACTTTGTGACCTGATTAAATGAATAAATCTTATTTAAAAAAAAAAAAAAAAAACAACAAAACAAAACCACAAATAAACAAACTCAAGGCTTTGCTTAAAAACCTAACAACCTTCCAAACCCCTTGATTTGGTTGATTGGAAGCTTTGAAGTAGGTATTGTGTGCTGTGATTATGTACCGTTGCTATATGTTAGCTAACTAATGTATGGAATTCCAGGAAATTGCATTTATTTGTGGACCTTAACTAATGCATGTTAATGAATGCGCTCTTGAGAAAATGTCTACTAGTCGCTGTCTGATATAGTCCAGCGTTAGGAACAAGTTAACTAGCACTCAATCTGCAGGAGTTGTTTTGATTAAACTAGAGGTTGCAATCACCTCTTACAAAAGGTTATTACCTTCAGAGTTAGCTTACAATTTAGTTCCTGTTGTATGAGGACTTGCTGAGTTTTAATCCATGGTTTGGATGTTGTGTGTGCTTTTTTTGATAATGGTGTGGAACACCTGCTTCACTTAAATGTTCCAAAAATAACACTCTCTCATCTTTCAGGACAACAGGAGAAGTAGCGTCTGGAGTTGTAAATAAAGTGTTCAATCAGCCAAAAGCCAGAGCAAAAGAGCTGGGTCTAGATATATGTCTAATGTATATAGAAATTGAAAAAGGGGAGGCAGTACAAGAAGAATTACTAAAGGGTCTGGACAACAAAAACCCGAAAATCATAGTCGCATGTATAGAGACACTGAGGAAAGCACTAAGGTAAGCTTTTAGTTTTTAGTTTGCAGTTTTTTCCCCGCCGCCCCCTTACCCCAATGGTATGTAGAGTCTGATTTGTTGCTTAAGTCTTTTTAGCAGGCCCTTGTTATAGTTGAATAGGATGTATCTTTACTGAACTGGTATTTTTTTGACAACAACAGTTGAGACCATCATGGGATTTGTTAGATGTGAGGGAAGTCTTTGTTGTATGAGCCTCATCTGGATCACTTTCGTTCATGGCAACTGTTTACAAAACTTCCATTTTCACAATGGACTTCTGAAAGAAGGACTGGATTAGTGTGGCTTGTTTCCAGACTGTGGAGCTTCTCTTCTGAATAGCAGAAATAAACCCACTGATAGGAAAACTAAAATGTAGTCTTTTTTTAAAAAAAAAAAAACCACTGTTTTCCTCACTGATGTGAGCATCTTTAATTGGGTACACTGTGTGTGTTTTTGGAAGAAAGGAAAAAGAAAGAAACCTCAGTGCACGGTAAGCTTCCATTGTCCATATGATAATTTCTTTATTAAAAAGGAAAGCTGATAATGGTCCCTAAAAATCAAATCCAGTTTAATTAAGATGGGGTAGTTGGTTTCAAGATTAGATCTGGAACGTCTTTTTTTTCTTCCACTTCAAGTACGTTTGCTGCCTTTGTGAGTTGAGTGAAAAATAATGGGGTTTTATCAAATTCTTATACTTGCTATACATATAATTCACTGTCTGTTAGATTTTTTTTTTTTTTTAAAAAGGAAACAGATAACTTCAGTATTAATGGGCAGGATACTTTTTTCCTGATTTCATGTGACAATTGTATAATATAGATGGAGAGTGTCTTATGTTAGGTATTTTTTAGAGAACTTGCTGAAGCATATATGTAGATAGTCCTTGTTAAACTAATTGTTTCAGGCTTCTGTAATAGAAGTCGAAATAAAGCATTGGGTTTAGCACATTACCTGTGCTTCTACTACGTGACACTACTGTCCTACATTTAAGAATGTATTTTAGCTATTTTAAATTGCCTCATCTAATCAAATGTCCTTTTAACAGTAAAGTGTAATTAGAAACCTACATAACCTTCCTCAGTATCTTTCAGCTAACCATGTCTATAAAATGTGCCGGATCTGCCTATTTTTTTCATATGCAGTATTTTATTATCTTTGAAATGGCAAGATCAAATTCTTTCATGGAGCCCTATTGACTTAACTTTCATCTTCTGCTTCTGAGCTGCGTTGCTACCTGTTTTTGTCAGGGTTTCTGCATTGATAACAAAGCTTGTCTGTGTTGTACCTAGGTGGGTAGCCTGAGTGCATAACTAGTTTAGCTTCTCATGCTTTTTATCTTGTGCTAAGGTTCTTTCCTGTGGTGGTGTATGAATTGGGTAATATTATATGAATTAGAGAATAAGAGAATTTGCATAGGTACTTTTTCCTAATATGCTCTTTATTTGAGTAATGGTAGACAAATAAAAATGTTGGGCAATTCGTTTGTTCGTATTCTGCTTTTAAGTTGTGCTGTTTCTAAGACTGGAGCCCCTTTTGCAGGTTAATGCTTAGTATTTCTCAAAGTGAGCTTGGCAATAAAATGTCTAGCATTAGAATCTTTGGAAAGTGAGACATGTAATTTTTGGTTCCTGAGCAGCCATCTTTACTAGCTTTTTCATGTGGTATGTGATTGGAGGGAAGTAGAAGTAGTAGTGTGATGGGAAAAGTTAATTCAGAATTCTCAAGGAAAAGAAATGCTTCTGAACCAAAAAAACCCCATGGCTTTTAAGGCGATTTAGATATGATGCTTTAAGAACTGTAGCAGTTAACTTTTCTCTTTGTATGAAAAGAAAGTTCTTGTCTTCTCATTCATCAGTGATTGAAAAAGGAATTTAGTGTGTTAAGTTCAACAAGATGTAGAATCTGCTGACAAGGAATGGCTGGAGAAACTTGTTTTATGTGTCCTTTCAGCAGCACATATTTCAACACGTGTATTTTCTCTGAAGATGACCCAGGCTCACTATAATTATCTCATCCAACAAGTGCAAAAGTGACTAATGCTTTTACTGCCGTTTGCCTCCAAGGATAGACAAAGGAGATTCTGTTCTGTTTTAAAAAAAAAAAAAAGTAGGTCATACAAATTTTGGTTTAGGGACGCCTTTTTCTTTTTCTCTTTTTTTCTTTCCCACCCCCCGGCAAGGGAACAGATTTAAGCAGCAGATTGGATTAAGTGCTTTGAAGTAATTTCAGAGGCCTGATTCTGTAATTCCAAGATGGGCGTGGAGGGTAATTATGATAGGGCAAATATTCTTTAAATTTTACAGTAGCTTAGTAGCTTCACAAAATAATAACTACAATAATGATTAGAGTAAATGACACAATCTCTAAATGTACACTGGAAGCATTTCATAGATTGTTTAAAAAAAAAGTAATTATTATTTGTGGATCACTCTCTGGTTCCTACTGATACTATTCCATGTTTTTAACTTTCAGTGAATTTGGTTCAAAAATAATCTCACTGAAGCCAATCATTAAAGTATTGCCAAAACTTTTTGAGTCGCGGGAAAAGGCTGTTCGAGATGAAGCCAAACTCCTTGCTGTGGAGATCTACCGTTGGATAAGGGATGCTCTGAGACCTCCATTGCAGAACATAAATTCTGTTCAGGTAGGCAGAAAGTAGTTCTGTATTCAAACATTCGAGAAAACACTTCTGTGCTCACCCTCCCTGATCCTATGGTGTTGGGCATTCTTAAAGTCATAGCTGGAATTTTTTAGTAACAGCAACGTTATTTGTTAGTTTTATTTTGTAACTTTACCTAGAACTTTAGTCCCTCTTTGTTATTTGTTAAGAAATCGTGACAATGTTTTGCTGCTCTGAATGTATGTGAAGTTGAGGGGGGAAGCATCCTGTTGAAACTGAGGAGGGAATTTGAGAAGTAGAATGGTAACCCAAGGGCAAATGGTTACCCTTATAAAAGACCCCTTCACTGTAAGTCTTCAAGTTAACCATTTTCCTTCTCAGTTTCTTTTTTCCTGAATTTTTTTCTTCTGTGCAGCCCTTCAGACTTGTTCTGGTGGTGCTCAGGATGTGACTGTTCCACTTCAGGAAGTGGCGTTACATTATAACAGAGAACTGTGCTGTTGGAGATGGAACACTCTGTTATTTTAAAAATCTATAAATTATTTTTGCAACCTTCCCTCCTACCCACTTGAATTAATGGTGTTCATGTGGAAAACAGTAGCTTGCTGTGAAAAGGCATGTTTTAAAAACAAACAAACAAACTGTCTCATCAAATGTAACTTAACATGTTTGTTTCATCTTAATTTTAGTGTGCAATAATAGCATGGCTGTAACATCCTTCATGCTCAGCCGTTTTTAAAGCTTCTGCAGAGGAGACACACCATTCTGATTGTTCTGTAGTTTGTTCTTATGTAAATGCTTTGCACTGATATTGTTGTTCATGATATGCGGTTCTGTGGATATACTTGGTCAAAAGTTTCTGAACAGTGAATGCGAAGGGGAAGTCATTACTTTGGTGGCAGAAGAAAGAACTTGAAAGGTAGTGCTATCTTGGCTTTGAAATGGGAAAACTCCATTGCTTTCCATGAAGCGTTGCTTGTCTTGAGGTATGTACAAAATGTCTCTGATACAATGATTCTTTTCCCTTTTGGCAGCTAAAAGAACTGGAAGAAGAGTGGGTCAAAGTGTCATCAGCTGCTCCGAAGCAGACCAGGTTCCTGCGTTCCCAACAGGAGCTGAAAGCAAAGTTTGAGCAGCAGCAGGCAGTTGGAGGAGATGCAGATGGAGGTAAATTACTTAATCTCTGAGTTACGTTGGGAAGTATATCACTGGTATATTTTTTTGTGAAGGAATCAATTAAATTGTAAAAGTGCTTTTATTCAAACTGATGCAAAACACGTGGGATGCAGTACACAAGAATACATGGCTGGGGCAAAAACTTTATATGAAAGAGTATCTGTCCTTTGGAATAGGAATGTGAAAATCACATTTTGTACTTTTTAAACAATGGGCCTTAGGCGTGCTGTAGTCAAAATTTCATTTGTTACTCTGCTTATATTTTTCTCTCTTGCGATTGCAGGAGATGATGATGAGGAAGAGGCGGTACCACAAGTAGATGCATATGAGTTGCTTGAAGCTGTAGAAATTCTTTCCAAGCTTCCCAAAGACTTCTATGAGAAAATAGTAAGCATAAACTTAAATACTACCAGTTAATTCTATGACATGTGGAGCTAATGAGTCTTAAGGCTTACTGGCATTCTGCAATGTATGCTTTAATGCTACATGGATAATAGCAGACTAGTGTAAGTAAAATATAGACTATCATAAATAAGTCTCAAAATTTGATTTACCATCAAGAAAGCTGTAATTTTAAGGAGCCGAGATATGTCCTGGGAAAGGACTGTATTTCATATTTCATTGCAGTTATTGATATTGAACTGTAGGGAGACTTTGGCTTTCTCAGGATAAAAATTAAGTTTTTAAATCTACGGTTTGTGGCAAGTATGCTTCTCTAAAAGTGTTTGCATTTATCAATGAATGTAAATTTGCTCTGCAGGAAGCAAAAAAGTGGCAAGAAAGGAAAGAAGCTCTAGAAGCTGTTGAACTGCTGGTGAAAAATCCCAAATTAGAATCAGGAGACTATGCAGACTTGGTGAAAGTTCTCAAAAAGGTAATAAAACCCAGAGTGCACATATGGTTTAATATTTTTTTTGTAACTTATTTGTATTATACTTCAAAAATTACAGTTGAGGTAATACTCATGAGTAGAAAATTGTTAGCTGGAACAATGGTGGAAATAACCCAATCAATGGCACACTGACTATTCTAAGAAACTCTTCCAAGTGTCTGAAACTTGGATTTTCAGAGTCTTTAACTTCTTTGTTTTGTTTTGCTTTTTCTCTTCAGGTTGTTGGAAAGGATACAAATGTTATGTTAGTTGCTTTGGCTGCCAAATGCCTTGCTGGACTAGCTGCTGGCCTCCGAAAGAAATTTGGACAGTATGCAGGGCATGTAAGTAAGAGTATGTACTTCTTTCTTTTTTTATTGATGCTGGACACCAGGAAATACTTTACTCCNTGCTTACCTACCCCTTAATGGATCAAGCAGTGAAATATCTGCCAAGATCTCTTGTTTGTTCACGTTCAGCAACATGAAGTTTACTATTGCAAATTTTCTGTACTAAGACAACTCTGAATTACTCTGCCATTAAATGAATGTTACTTACATTACCTTATCCTGGAGATGCACCCACAGAAATGTATTTGCAGGCCACAGTGGAAAAAGTAGCTTCTGAACCTGAATTCTACTTAGCAGCTCCATGATGTATGTTTTAGGTTGGGTGGGTTTTTTCGAATGTGAGGGGGTGGTTGGTGGTAGGCTTCTTGTTTGGGTTTTGTGGGTGGTTTTTGTTTTTTTTTTTGACTGCTGTAAATACACAAATTACTGAGATTTTTAGGTACCAAAATGTTCTGGTGATGTAGTTCAGTGCTGTTCTCCTTTGCTACTCCTCTCTTACCAACAGCTAATATCGGGGTATATGAGGAAGCTTCACCAATCCCTGGAAAGAAAAGGAGCTGTTAATTAGTTGCAGTTATCTCACTTGTTTCTCAGGCCTCTGTTGTTGTGTTCTTTAAGCTGCTCCATCAATTTTTTCTTGTGATAAGAGGTAACTGATGTGTCTGGCTACTGGTAGTGTTAACGTTTTGTGATGAATTGGAAAGTGAATCTCACTGCTTCAGAAACATTCAAATCTCTCAAACTCTGAACAGCAGTTTATAGAAAGTCTCTTGCATTCTGAAAGCTGTCTGTAGCTATAAGAAGCATTCTTACATCTGCTTACAGTCGATTTGTGTTTTAATGGTTAACTCTCATAGCTACAGAGTTAGTATTGAAAAAGCTGAGCTTCTGAAATAAGGGTTTAGCTCCACGGTTGCCAAGCAAATGGTGTTGAGAAGGTGACTTTTTTCAGTACTGTAACGGTAGCTATGAATTACATAATCTCAGCGCTCGTTTTACCAATTCACTTGATTTTGTTTGCTGGATTTATTTGCTAGTGAGGAAGATGCAGATATCTCCTGAGAGTGGGCATTCAAAGTGTTATAAAACAGACTGTTGCTAGAATTGTGGGATTATTATAAAGCCTATTAGTTAAATATAGGACTCTAATGTTACAGTCTGCAGGCTATGTTAAAACAAGAGTGATGAAGTCAAGCATAGAACCATACTACTCACTGTAATTGAGTGCGTGTCACCCAGCTTCACCTCTTGTTGGGTGCCTTTGGAGCCCTGGACTGACTTTTCTTCCTTCCCTCCCTCTCTCACGAAGGAAACGGCTCCTTAAAAAAAGACTTACTCTAGCTGTCAGCTTTTTCTAAAACAGAGACTTAATGTTTTTAAATATCTTCTTCCTATGACTTTGTTCTCTGGGCTTAGGGGTGTCTAGCACCTGCAGTAGCACATATGAGGGTCTTCATGGTGCTATTCTGTATTAATTGAAGGGGGTTTTTTAGTGATAAAGTCTTTGTGAACAGGGAATTTACGAGTTGCAGCCCAACAAAGGATACTAGCTGAGCCTAGGTCACTGCATGTTGCAAGGGGTTGAGATATAGTCACCTTCTGAGTAGAAAGCATTATCTGTGGAAAATCTATTTTGTATTATGTAAGAGCTGATAACTTCTGTAAGGCACTAGACTGCTTCTAAACTATGAACTGCATTACATTTATGAAAATATTGAAAATAGCCTGCTTTCCACAATTAAAAGCTCTGCGTGTTTCAGGCTCACTGACAGAAGCTCTTGCTGTTACAGAGACCATGTTTAAATGGAACTGCTCATATTACTTGCACATGAGAATATCTGCTGGTTTTATTTTCCTTTCTTTATTTTTAAAAAAAATTATTTTATTTTTCAGCAGTAACTGACTGAGCAGTTAGGCTGGGTATAAATTGCTGTGGAAAAAAAATGGCAGTATGGCATGGTTTAGTGTCAGGTGTGCTTTTTCAAGGTGATAGACCTGAAAAATATTGCCTACCAGGAAGGATTCAGGTTGCTTTAGAACCATGGTCTTGTCAGCTGTGGGTCAAATGAGGGCTTCTTAATGGGCCATGCTGAGTACTGTTAGGAAGCTGGGAAAGAGGGGACAGGTTATGTACCTGCTTGGATTCTTACAGTACAAGAGCACAGTACTCCGTGCTGTGAAATTGTTTAATTCCTATCCTATCGCTCTGTGTTCCAGTCCAGTAGAGCCAGAGTACTCATGTGTAATTATGTGAACTTGTATATCTGCCTTTTATTTAGCTTTGCTGTGAAATTGTTAAAAAGATGTGCATTTTTTTTAATAGGTTGACTGGAATGAGTTTAATATTGGAGATCAGCTAGAGTAAACTAGTTCATACTGCTGTTGTGTACCCCTGGAGGGGGCAGCAGTGATGTTTGTGGTGTTTGATTCTCTGCAAAACACCAAGGAGTAGACTATCAGGCTTTCCAGTTATATTACGGAGGAGTGGATTGACTTTGCTTCTTTTTTGCTTTTCCATAGGTTGTTCCAACAATCTTGGAGAAATTTAAAGAGAAGAAGCCTCAGGTAGTGCAGGCACTGCAGGAGGCCATCGATGCAATCTTTCTTACGGTAAGAGTGACAATTTTCCCATTGTCTTTCTAATTGGTCTCTAATTTTGATTTGCCTTTCTCTTGCTTTACTGAAACTAATGACTTCTTTATCCAACATCATAGACCACATTGCAGAACATAAGTGAAGATGTGTTGGCAGTGATGGACAACAAAAACCCAACAATTAAGCAACAAACATCTCTTTTCATTGCAAGAAGCTTCCGTCACTGCACACCTTCTACTCTGCCAAAAAGCCTGTTAAAACCTTTCTGTGCTGCACTTCTCAAGGTAAAGCAGGAGGCATTGGTACTTCTCTGGCATTGACTTGATCACTGTTGTTGTGAAGTGTCGGACTCATTTGGGAGAAAGACCCTTCCGCTAGTGCAAGGACTAGAGAGTTCTTGTGTGCTATGTAGCCATTAGAGTTACTTTTGACTCATGTCAAACTTGGAGAGGCTGAGGAGAAAGGAGGCTGAGGGGAGATCTTATTGCTCTCTACAACTACCTGAAAGGAAGTTGTAGCAAGGTGGGGGTCAGTCTCTTCTCCCAAGTAACAGGTGATAGGACAAGAGGAAATGGCTTCAAGTTGTGCCAGGGGAGGTTTAGCCTGGATATTAGGAAAAATTTTTACACTGAAAGGGTTATTAAGCATTGGAACAGGCTGCCTAGGGAAGTGGTTGAGTCTCCATCCCTGGAAGTATTTAAAAGATGAGTAGATGTAGTGCTTAGAGATACAGTTTAGTGATGGTTTTTGTTAGTGTTGGGTTGGTGGTTGGACTAGATGATCTGAAAGGTCCTTTCCAACCTAGGCGATTCTATGATTCTATGAATGTTTACCCTCTTCTTGTAGTGGGAATGATCCTAAGATGAGAAACTGGCTATATCTGAACAACAGTAGGCTTGATCAATACATAGGAAAACAGAAGTGAAAACCGACCTTTTTTTTTTTTTTTGGTAGTGGAATGTTAAAAATTATTCTGTAGTAAATGTAAATTTTTAAAAGGGGGAGGGGATTTACACAGAAGTTGGATTTAAGAATCTGTTTAGATGTGAGCTGCAAGTCATATGATATGAGTTGTCTTTCTCTGCAGCATATCAATGATTCTGCTCCTGAAGTAAGAGATGCTGGATTTGAAGCATTAGGCACTGCCTTGAAAGTGGCTGGAGAGAAAGCTGTGAATCCTTTTCTAGCAGATGTAGACAAACTAAAGCTTGACCGGGTGAGTTTGTTATAAATGTGCTAAGAATTGTTCTTTAGAGATCTATAAGTATCAGGGGCACGTCAATGCTTTCTATGTGTATAAATGCACTTTGTTTTGAGCTAGAAAAAGTATTCTAGCAATACAGTGATGGCTGATGCTATTGACTGGCTAACATTACTACTGTAAAGAACACAGGATAACAAAATTTTTTGAAGTAAACAACTTAAACTCTTCCAAGTTTTTTCTAGAGTAGTCAAGTTTGAGCTACTGCTGTTGAAGGGACATCCAATTGTGGTAGCTAAATAGCTTTAATAGCTTTTCTCTTTTTTTTCCCCCTCTTTTATAATTTTTTTTTCCTTTAACTGCTTGTCAGATTAAAGAGTGTGCTGAGAAAGTAGAACTGGTTTATGGTAAAAAGACAGGAGGAGCTGCTGAGAAAAAGGAAGGCAAACCTGTTACTGGGAAGACCCCTGCTCTTTCGGGGACTAGTGGAGATAAAGAAACAAAAGATGCAGCAACCAAACCAGGATCACTGAAAAAAGCACCCACTGCAAAGGTAAGAGTGATTGCCACGAGACTGTCTGACAATCACAGTTGTCTGTGATTTGCATTGAATAGTTACTTGCTGGCCTGTTGAACGTCTCCTTCCACTGAGGAATCACTGTCCTTTTGTAGGAGTAGGTGAGCCCAACAACAAAAAGAATCTGGGACTTTCCGAGAATGTACTTGTTGAAATCTCAATTTTTTAATAATACAAACTGTCTTATCACTTACATCTTAATACCAGATTTTGATATTGAAATAGTGATAGACCACTGGAAGCATTCAGAAGAGCGTCATGTGTTGTAACATTAACGTGCTCCGTGGTGATGTAGTAATATTTGGCTGAAGTCAACAACTCTTCTTATAACTAGCAAGGTTACTAATTAAGTGTTTAGTATTTTCTTCAGTGCTTTTTTCATTTGTTACCATAAATAATTTGAACCATTATCCTGTATTACTTTAAAATGATTATTTGGATTTTATAAATAGACCTAAGTAGCACTATAGATGGTCTTTGTAATACCTTCTTATTTCTCCAGGTGGGAAACCTGGAAGTGAATAGATCATACTTTTTAAAATCTATTTATACTCTGGTAGCCTGGAAGAGGGACACCAGTCGCAAGTTTAATATCTAGTCAGGATAGGAGAATATATAGATGAATTCACTTTTCCTGAACCTTCACAAATACATACATTATTTCCCTTTTTATCTTCCGTTGTCTCGTATGTCCTTGTTACTGTATGTGTTTTATAAAACCTGGTAGGCTGAAAGCAACGCATAAATTAGATAAGCTCTAGCAGAAAACTATTTCTTTCCTTACAGCTGTTACGGTACTGGAGAGATATGTATTTTTTGACATTAGAATGTAGAATTGTGGAAAAAACAGCAGTTCTTTTGCTATCTGATGAACTAGAGACTTGTTTGATCTTGGCTAACTTGTCCATTTTCTTTCTAGCCTGGGGGCCCACCCAAGAAAGGCAAACCAGCTGCAGCCGGAGGTATGGGAGGTGCTGGGGCTAAAGGCAAGAAGGGTCCTGAGACCAAAGAAATATTTGAATCCGAGCTCTCTGTGAGTATTCTATTTTCTGAAATATGAAGTCCTTTGTATAAGTCGCTTTGGTTAATCAGTTGTTCAGCCACTACGGAATTTTTCACTGAAGCTGAGTGTTTTGTGTTTTTTTGGGTTTTTTTTTTTTTTTATTAGGACAAGGGAAAGCAATACATTTAAAGAAATGGAATTCATAACTGCTAAGATGGTTGTTCAATGTATTCTGGCAAATACACCTGTTCTTCAGGGCTGTTGTTGGTACCTGGCCATATAAGACAATAAACAATAAATCATGCTAATATAATAGGGTGTATCATGTTGTCCCTGAACTAGGAACAGATGAAAAAAATAACGATACGACTACTTTATATGGAGCTTTAGATGCATGATTTGCTGAAGGTGTCTGGTATTAAAAGCCTGAGAATACAGTATTCTGGAGTTTACATTGAAATCTGAAGTGGAATACAGTAATAATAAAACAAACTAGTGCAAGTTTATTCCGTGCTGTTCATATTAGACTACATTTCAAGAAAATGATTGAATTCTGCGTGTTAACTGAGTATTTACCTATCCTCTTGGTAGGGAACCAGGTAAATTAAGCTATCTGCAGTCAAACAGTAACAAAAAGCTATTAAAGCTTTGCTAGGTGTATCAGCAAGTTTTTTGGACTGTCAGTTATCTTTTGAGTGTTGCTTAGAATGAATACTTTCCATTATGTATCCAGTTTATATTGCTAGTTATAGAATGGAAAATGAGCATACACTTCCTGAAGGTGATACAAATGCTGGTAAATAAGGGAAGTTTTTTCTTTTTTCATATGCTAAATAACTTTAATTCTTCATTTTCCTAAAGTGGATGCAGAAGATATGTCTTCTTTCATCCACCCTTATCAACCACTGATTCGTTGCTGTGAATGTTTATTCAGACTTCATACAAAATTATCTTGCAAATTTTACGTTACCTCTGTTTGATTCTGTAAGTAGATAGTGGCTACTCGGGGTTATTTTTGACTGCCTGCACAATATATCATACTTTTCAGGTATCACTTTTCTGTTGCAGTACAATTTAGCAGCTTCCTAAATTCATAAGGCCCCTAAGCTATAATCCATAGCAAATCCTTCAGCCTACAACAGAAAATTGTTCATATTTTGTAAATCCACCACAGTGCAAGGGTAATTCTAGTATGTTACCTGTCCTTAAGGCTGCTGCCCAGCTCTGAAGGGGTACAGTGGGGTGTTAACCTTGTTCTGATCTGTCTACAGATAGAAGTATGTGAAGAGAAAGCTGCTGCCGTCCTTCCAGCTTCTTGTATCCAGCAGTTGGACAGTGGTAACTGGAAAGAGAGGCTTGCCTGCATGGAGGAGTTTCAGAAGGTAAGTTTGTAGCAGTTGATAAGAGAGACAGGTAGGGAAAGAGAAAGGTGATATAATTTTTATCAACTTTTTAGGCTTGGGTAGGTCTTTTAGAAGACATACCAGTAGTAGTGATACGTCAGCACTTCAGATGGATCAAACAATACTTGCAAAAGTCAAATGGCTTATATGGTTTAAATTGGCTCTTATTCCATAACAACAGTGGAGTAAATCTTTTAGTTTAATGTAGATAGTTACGCTTTTGTCAAAAACATTGGTATGTGGATTAAGGATGCATAGAGGTCTCTTTAAAACACTAATTCTAATGCTTAATCTCAGAGATAACTAGATTTAAGCAAAAATTTCTGCAATGACTGGGCAAAACCAGTTGCAGGTAAATCCCTGCTGATTATATGTTAGGCAGCAACTGATTGTAATACTAAAATTTCAGTCGGCAAATAGTGGATGTTTGAAGCTTTATACAATACCAGCAGTCTTCACAGCTGGTGGTGAGTGCTTCATGTAGTTACAAACAAAAAAAGCATCATGTGCCACTCAAATGTGAAGCCTGGCTTTCTTCCCATAATATCTGTCATAAGTTCTTTGAGAGTTCACATGCAGAAAGGCATCAACTGTAGATGTACAAATAGTTCATACCCCTACACCATTACGGTTGCGACTGAGTTTTAATATTTTAGTGGAAAAGGTGACTAATTTAAAGAATGAAATGGTGACTGGCTGCACTGAAATGCTGCTGCAGAAGCCAGCTTTACTCAAATGCAGAGATGTTAACAGTTTCAGTGGACTGAATAAGCCTAACAACAAGTGAAAGCAGTAATTTAGATTACATTCAGGCTTCATCTCCGCTGTATAGTCAGCATTCCAATGTGAAAGGTGTATAGTATACTTCATCTTATTAAAAAAAAAAAGGCAGCTTGTTTTTGTTGTGTGTAATTCTTATGCTGAGAATTTCTGCAACTTAGTTCAGCATTAAGAAAATAGTTACAGGACAGTTGAGGTAACTTCTGTTTGTGTTTTGGGTTTTGTGTCACTTGTGACCCACTGGTTAAATTAATGTTTATCCTTTAGGCTGTTGAGCTTATGGAGAGAAGTGAAATGCCTTGTCAAGCTCTAGTAAGAATGCTGGCCAAGAAACCTGGTTGGAAGGAAACAAATTTTCAGGTAATACATTATCCTTTAACAGTCCATTTTTATTACTTAATGTAAGTTTTGTTTCCAACTAAAAGGCTGTAGATACATATATGTCATTGATGACAGTCCTAGCAGCATGACCACAGTTGTATCTGTAATCAATGAGAATATAAACTTTAAAATTAGGTTTTATTTCTGCTGATGGTTGAGACTTAAAGACAACATTTGAAGATATCTGTATGTATTTTTTTGTGTACGTGTGTGTGAATGTGTAGATACAAGCTGTAAAAGTAGATAATGGCTGCCCAGTTCTATCGATTGTGTATGTGAGTGTGTGTATATATATATATAGATAGAAAAGTATGTATTTGTATGTAGATACACAAAACCGTGTGTGTATATAAAATACGTATTTGTGTACACAAACATGTCTGTGTGAACACAAACACTTTTTTATATTCAAAGGTGCAAATATACATTTGTGTGTGTGTATACACACAAATACAGTTTTTTTGTATGCATAGAATAAAAAATTTGTTCTAAAATACGTGAAGACATGAGTAACTTCCTTGTTGTTACGGACATTCTAGGTGATGCAGATGAAACTGCATATAGTTGCATTGATTGCACAGAAAGGAAACTTCTCTAAAACTTCAGCCCAGGTCGTGCTGGATGGTCTTGTAGACAAGGTTGGTGATGTGAAATGTGGGAGTAATGCAAAAGAAGCCATGACAGCAATAGCAGAGGCATGTCAGTTGCCATGGACTGCTGAGCAGGTGAGTGAGCACCAAAGGTATTCTTCCAGTAAATAAAATCAGAAATGCTATGTGGGGTATTCGGTCTGAGGGGAAAAAATCCCAAATCTTTGATTTTCTTATTCTGTTGCCTCAAAGTGATTTGTTTGCTCTCAAGATAAGGCAGAAGTTAAGTGCAAGTTCCTCCAAAAGAGGAAATAATGAGTAGTAAATCAGTATTTTGCTGAAATACTGCCAAAGCAGGTACACGTCCATAACAAAGGTATCTCTGGCTGCCTTTTAAGTGCTTCAGGAACGTCTGGTTCAGTTCAGTTGCAATTATATTGTGCTGCAGTGACACAATCAATTTTTCCTATTGTGTTATCCCAGCTGTTTACTTGCAATGCTCTGTGTTTTTTACAGGTGTCTTCACTCCTTTATTACATTGCTTTGTTACCTGGTTTGCCAGTGAAAATTTACACTTAACTCTCGTGTGTTCCAGGTTGTGGCTATGGCTTTCTCTCAAAAGAATCCTAAAAATCAGTCAGAAACTTTGAACTGGCTCTCAAATGCAATTAAAGAGTTCGGCTTTTCTGGGTATGTTTTTTAAGTAAATTGCTAAGTGAAACTTGAATGAAAATGTTACTAATCTAGGACTAAGAAGTGCTGTTGTCTGTCAAATTGGTCTGAAGAGGGTGGCTGCAATTGCATCTGTCCTCTTGTTCCTTAAACTCCGATGCTAGCTCTGTCAGGTGCTCTTCTAGCTCTAAATGTGTAAATGAAAGTATCTGACTTTACTAATAGGATACTATTACACTACTAGATGATTTATTCATCGCTGGGCCTTATCTGAGTACCATTTTTCTTAAACTTTATATACTATAGGAGTGGGTTGGGCATGGAGCTCTGGTATTGCATGTCTGTGTTCCTGTTCTGCTTTACACCTGCACACAGGTGGATTGCTGTATTTTCCAGTTTAAAAAAACCCGAACCTGACAGCCTACAGAAGAGTACATACCAGCATGCTTATTGCTCTCTTTGGGTGAGATATTGAGGCTGATAACAGGATGAAGTTTTAGCCCAAAAAATAGCCATTATTGCATCTGGTGCTGTGAGGGTAAAAAATGGATTCTCTGTCAGAACCAGGGATAGCATTCCTTAATTTTTAATAACCAGTCTCTTAACTGAATGTGGTCAAGCATATGTAATATAGTTTACTCCTGAGAACAAAATTTTAAAGCAGTAAAGACTTCAAATATTAATTGATTTAACTATTTGGGCAGTTACTATGTCTATCCAAGTTGTTTCGTAGCTATTAAATGGAAGTAACATTGGTAAGTCTGGAAAATAAACTCTCTTCTTCAGTAAATTCCCCCAAAAGTATGTATTTCCAACAGGGTGACCTATGCTACTAGAACAGCAGTGTTTGAGGCTGCACGAAGGCCACTTCCGTGATTGCCTGTTTTTCCTGCTATGGAATTCAGTGGTGGTATAGAAGATTCAGTAATCTTCTAAACCTTCCTTTCTTCCTCTTGTAAATTTCTTTTTGAAATTTGTGCCTTTTTCTGGAAGATCCTGAGACAGACTAACAAAAAAAAACCAAACAAAACACCCCTCATCTTTATTATGTAGCCATGTATGAGGTGCTTAAAATGATTCTAGACTTGTCCCTCAGGATTTCAGTCCTAGCAATCGTGGGTGATGTAGCTTAAGAAACTTCCCAGCTGTAATAATAAAAGTCTTTGATATAAATTATCTTCTGTTTACTGTATTGATTTTCATAGTAGGCTGTTCCCCAAACTGATCTATTTCAGTAGTTATTTAAATAGCCACTATTTGTACTGTACCTGTGATATTATTTTACAAGTGTAAGTATCTTGTGCTTGTAAGTTAGTTGAGGAATCTGTTCTTAGTGCATTTTTTTCTTTATCATATTGTGATGATTTTGTTTCTTGTTGGTGCTTCCTGTGTTGCGTTTTACTTAACGGGAATATCTTTTTCCCACAGACTGAATGTCAAAGCTTTCATCAGTAACGTGAAGACAGCTCTTGCTGCAACTAACCCAGTGAGTAAACTTAGAATTTTAATCCTGAATTATTATCAATCCTTAATTTGAAGACTGAGTGTTGTTATCCTCTTTCTGACAGGCTGTAAGGACTTCTGCCATTACCTTGCTGGGAGTCATGTATCTTTATGTGGGACCTCCTTTGCGAATGTTTTTTGAGGATGAGAAGCCAGCCCTTCTCTCCCAGATAGATGCAGAATTTGAAAAGGTATGAAGTATAGCTCTCCTACTACCAAGCATCGTTAAAACTACTTGGAAACTTCAGTAGCTGGAATCTGTAGTAATATTGTGGTCTAACCTGTATTTTTGTAAGTGAACCAGATATTTTAAGACAGCTCACCAAAGCAGCTGCAAACTCGTTATGTCTAGCTATGTCAATAGTCCCTTTTTTCATGACGAACTTCAACAGCTTCTGGTTTTGTTTGAATAGCATAATGTTTTAGAAGTCTGTCGCCCTGAAACAGTGTTTTCATATCATGCAGGTATCTTTATTTTTAACGTCAAATGAAAAACTGTAAAATAGCTATTTCTGATTTTTGTGTTGCTTGCAGATGCAAGGGCAGACGGCACCAGCCCCAACTCGTGGCATTTCCAGGAACAGTGTGGTAGGTGGGGATGATGGTGAGGAAGAGGAACAGGAGGATGTTGGGAATGATGTTGTGGATCTCTTGCCAAGAACAGATATTAGGTAAGTTGGATTCTACAACCTGAAGACATACTTCCACTGTAATACAAAACTTTGTGTTTATAAACACTTTCTAAGCAGAAATCTGTGGTGTTACAGCACTCGAATACTAAGAGACTAAGAAAATGGGCATTTTACCTTTTTTTCCTCTTACAGTGATAAGATCACAGATGAACTAGTTTCTAAGATTGGGGACAAAAACTGGAAGATCAGAAAGGAAGGTCTAGATGAAGTGACAAGTATAATAAATGATGCTAAGTTCATACAGCCAAACATAGGAGAACTTCCAGCTGCTCTGAAGGGTCGTCTCAATGACTCCAATAAAATCTTGGTAGGTTATTCAAAATTCTGTTTCAGCTGTTTCCAGCTTAGAACTTAAGTCAAACTATTTATGATTTCTGAACCTTGCTTATTGCTCAGTCTGTTACAATGTCCTGAAGTCAACAGTTGGAAAACAGTGAACTGTGTATTTCTAGATCATATGTTTGTCTATTTTTATAAATACTTGCCTATGTCTTTGCTTTGTATTAAAAAAAAAAAGCCTTCAAAAAGGGAAAATCTACTTCTGCTCTGGATGTAATGTAAGCAAATCTAAAACAAACAAATAAAAACCCCCTAAAAATTAGTTTGCATAATTGTTCTGCTTGTGACAAAAGTCACGGGTCCCTTATTTGAAAGTATTTTTAATTGAACTTTAACTTGCTCAGAATATAGAACTAATTTTTGTCTATCTTTGTGATGAATTTGAAGTCTGGAATAGATGTCACTGAGCAGTAAAGCCTAGGTGTACAGCAGTGTACAGCTTTTCCCCATATGACTTGGAGTTTTGTGCACATGGTTGTAATAGTATTTTATTCAAAGCTTTTTTGTTTATGTGCAGGTGCAACAAACACTGAGCATTCTTCAGCAGCTAGCAACAGCAATGGGCCCCAATATCAAACAGCATGTGAAAAATTTGGGCATTCCTGTCATTACAGTCCTAGGAGATAGTAAGGTGGGACACTCATCAAGATCTTTCCTTTTTGCCACTTGCTATCTGAGCTATGCCTGAGAATAACTCTTGCTGTTTGGACTTGCTTTTGAGAGGTGCATGGTAGTTAAAACTACTTTGGAAGCTTACAAATTTGTTTGAAAGGTTCTTGCCTAAATGACAACTTATTATCCAAATATGAGTGTGTGCCTGAATTTATATTCTGCTTGAGATGTATTCTCCTGCTTGTAAATAAACCCAGTAAGTATCATAATTCAATTACTTTTAAATGAAATGTGGTGACTGTATCGTAGAATCATAGAATGGTTTGGGTTGGAAGGGACCTTCAAGATCATCTTGTTCCATCCCCCCTGCCCTGGGCAGGGACACCTCCCACTAGACCAGGCTGCTCAAAGCCCCATCCAGCTTGGCCTTGAACACTTCCAGGGATGGGGCATCCACAGCTTCTCTGGGCAACCTGTTCCAGTGTCTCACCACCCTCACAGTAAAGAATTTCTTCCTAATATCTAATCTATATCTCCCGTCTTTCAGTTTAAAACCGTCACCCCTTATCCTGTCACTATACTCCCTGATAAAGAGTCCCTCCCTGTTCCTCCTGTAGGCCCCCTTCAGGTACTGGAAGGCTGCTATAAGGTCTCCCCTGAGCGTTCTCCTCTCCAGGCTGAACAACCCCAACTCTCTCAGCCTGTCTTCACAGGAGAGGTGCTCCAGCCCTCTGTTTTCGTGGCCCTCCTCTGAACCCTCTCCAACAGGTCCATGTCCTTCTTATGTTGGGGACCCCAGAGCTGGACACAGTACTCCAGGTGGGGTCTCACCAGAGTGGAGTACAGGGGTAGAATCACCTCCCTTGACCTGCTGGCCATGCTTCTTCTAATGTATCTCAAGATGTGGTTGGCATTCTGGGCTGCGAGTGCACGTTGCCAGCTCATGTTGAGCTTCTTATCCCCTAACGCCCCGAAGTCCTTCTCCTCGAGGCTGTTCTCAATCCATTCTCTGCCCAGCCTGTATTTGTGCTTGGGATTGCCCCGACCCACGTGCAGGACCTTGCACTTGGCCTTGTTGAACTTCATGAGGTTTGCATGGTCCCCCCCCTCAAGCTTGTCCAGACCCCTTCTGGACTGCACAACTTGATGTCATCAGCAAACTTGCTGAGGGTGCACTCAATCCCACTGTCTGTGTTGCTGACAAAGATGTTAAATAGCACCAGTCCTGGTAGCACCCAGTCCCTGAAGAGCGCCACCTGTCACTGGTTTCCACTTAGACATCGAGCCATTGACGACAACTCTTTGAGTGCGGCTATCCAGCCAATTCCTTATCCAGCGAGTGGTCCATCCATCAAATCCATGTCTCTCCAATTTAGAGACAGGGATGTTGTTCTGGTCAGTGTCAAAAGCTTTGCACAAGTCCAGGTAGATGATGTCAGTTGCTCTTCCCTTATTCACCCTTATCCGCCCATGCTGTAGCCCACAAATGCCACCAAATTTGTCAGACATGATTGTATGCATATTTTTTCTCCTGAAAATACACTACACACAACACTAATCAGGTTTGCTTGTTGAAGTTGCTCATAGACCTTTTGTTCTTTTAGCATATCACCGTGGATTCTGGAGTACGTTGTTTTCTTTGTCACTGTGTAGGAGACCTTTGATCTGTAGGTAGAAACAGGACACTCACAACTGGCACTGAAGCTTGTATGTCAGTGTCTAGTTTGTCAAGATGCTCTGTCAAAATCAAAGCTAGGATCATGAGAAAGAGCTATTTGAAGCACGGGGGGAAGGAGGCTTGGGAAGATGCCAATGTTTTGCGCCAAAAGTCACAGGCATACATACACAGGCAAAAGTCAGAGGTGGCATACTTCAGATGTCTCTACTCTGAATGTGAGTAGGAACAAAAGCAGAAACTGGATCTGCCTGTCTCAAGCAAGGGAAGGAATAGGACCGGTCCTAAGGCTAGATAAACACTCTTAGTTTGAACTGTCTTCTCATTAAGAGTCTTAAAGAACTGAGATTTTTACATGATTAAGTTGTATTCTTTTATTCGCCAATTATCTGGAGGAAACAGCAAGTTCCCTTCAGTTCCAAGAACGTGGTTTAAGGATAAGACCAACTGTGATTAACTTGTACTGTTACTAAAATGCATAATACCAGTGTTACTTGTAAGCGCTATAATGCTGATAGAGGATTGTATACTTGTTCAAACATTGTCACAGTAGTAACTTTTTTGATGTACTGCAAGATTTACTCAATTTATCCAGTTGCTAGAGTTTTTGAAGATGAGTAGGATCCTTTTTGGGCTCTACTTTGAAATGTTGATAGTGGACCTACTGAACAGTTGAGGAAAATCAACAGCTTGTAGCATGAGTCTAGACAGATTAAGTTTGGGTGATGGGAGCCAAGGCCTCAGCAGGCCGATGAGGGTCTCTTTACCTGCAGCGCATGATTTGTTTCTTTTCCTCAATGAGATTAAAGATGGGACAAGTTGTTTGCAAGGATGCTCACTTCTTGTTTAGATACATGCCTGGATGTTACCTGCGCATTTAAAATTGATTCTTAGTAAAGCTAAATGAATCTGTTACATTATCAGCTTGCCTCAGAAATTCAGCCTATAGGAGAGAGTCATATGTATGGAGTCATGTCTATACTGATAACGTTTTGAAGAACCAGGCTGTTAAGTAGTCCATCTGACTTCTCCTAACTTCACATAGCTGCTTCAAAAAAGGGTGCTGTTCTACATTTTGCTTGAAAAAAAGCAGTAAAGATGGAAATTGGTAGGAGTTAGAGGGTTCCCCTGTTCCTGAGTTGACTTTTGCTCATGTGTGTCCTAAATAAGAATGCCCTAGTAACAGGCTCCATAACCCACCTGCCTTGATTTATGAATGTGCTAAGTCTATTTTAAGCATTACATAAATCACTAACCTTGTTCTTTAGCTTGTTGGAGAGTTAGGAGACTTCCAAAATACTCATCAATGAATGGTTGCAGGTATGAAGTGCTTTTAAAGATACCCTTTGTCCCTTTTTATTAAACTTTTTTTTAATTATGGTCGATAAGTATAGTGTCTGATTCAGTGATTTCTGCAGCTGATAAATCACTAAAACTAAATTCTTCTGAATCTTAAACTTCTCAAGTAGTGAATAAAAGTAGAGATTTTTGAAGCCTGTGATGTAGAAGCTTTTTCCTTTCATGGGAAGTATGAATTGTTGTAATCTTCTGACCCCTCTTAGATTATTCTTCTTAAATCTCTTGCTACAGAATAACGTTCGTGCTGCTGCATTAGCAACTGTGAATGCCTGGGCTGAACAAACTGGCATGAAAGAGTGGTTGGAAGGGGAAGACCTGTCTGCGGAGCTCAAAAAAGAAAATCCTTTCCTAAGACAAGGGGTAGGCTTCTGTTAAGTAAACTCTGTGTGCATGTCTAATCAAAATAACCTTACTTGCTATGGACTGTGTTTATCAATGCAGACTGAAATAACACAATGCTACTATCACGTGAGTAAACAAGTAGCTGTGTCTTCGTACTGACATAAAATTGTTAAACGTCAAAAAGCTAATGATGAGCTTTCTTCCTGCATGACAGCTGTCGTTCAGATTTCAGTACCTATGAAATGAAACTTTTGTTCCTTTTGATCAGCATTTTAAGAGCTAGTGTGTTTTCCCTCAAATTAACCACGTGATAATGAAGACCAGAACTGAAGTGGAGGCATTAATATGTTTGAGGTTGATAAAGTGCAGCTGAAATTCTGATGTTACTTTCAAAAGGAAGAAACAGCCCATGCAGTCTTAAGAGACCAGGCTCCAAGTTTTAAGATAGCGGTGTATTAACATACTGTACTTAATTTTAAAAAATTTTTGATTACTGACAAATGTGATGTTGGTTAAGAATACCAGTCTGAACAAAAGTTGGGGTGGGGTTTTTTTCCTACTTACACAGAGGTATATGAAGGACTACTATTTAGGCTCTTGTGGCCCAACAGAGCACTGTGAACGCTTCTTCAAAAACTTTTATTTTAAAACTTTCTTTCAGCTTCTTGGTTGGTTGGCTGAGAAGTTGCCTACCCTCCGTTCTGTTCCTTCTGACCTACTCTTGTGTGTGCCTCACCTGTACTCCTGCCTTGAAGATCGAAATGGGGATGTGCGTAAAAAGGCGCAGGATGCCTTGCCATTCTTCATGATGCATCTTGGCTTTGAGAAGATGGCAAAAGCCACTGGCAAGCTGAAGGTATTTCTGTCACTAAGATTAGATAACATGACCTTGAATGAGTGGATATTAACAAGTCACACTCACAATCTTATGATATGCTGTCTTGAGTCATGTAAGCTTGTCTGGATTGAATGTTTTCAGGGGGGCTGAAAATAGTATCAGGAGTCTGTGAGTTAAAGCTTTCTCTACTTCAGAAGGACTACAGCCACCACAGGTTTATCACTTCAGGAGCCTGACGTTTATTCACTCTGCTTTTCTTCTGAGAACACCTACCTGCAGATAGCTTCTATACCAGTTGCTGTCCGGCTGTATGCCTTTGAATACATGCTTTGAGATTGCTTCTAGCAATTTGGCGTATCTTATGGACCCTTGAGTGCTGAATCACTGGTAGGGCGCTCCATTAATGTAATAGGACTGCTCACCTAGAACAGATTGCTGGTTCACATGTTTCCTATAGGTCTTGCAGAAGAAACTTTATGGAAGGGTGTTTTACCTCTAAACAGAAATATCTGAAAACATTGATGTTTTAGGATAAATGTCCTTGAACGTGCTAAACAGAGAATAGCTTATTTCTAACTACTGTTATTTTCCTTGTCTGTGGCATGTATTAGTAATCAGTATCGCTAATCTTTCCAAATTTGTTACTACTTTTTCCCCCCACTCCATTCTCCAGCCAACTTCCAAAGACCAGGTACTGGCCATGCTTGAGAAAGCCAAAGCCAACATGCCAGCCAAACCAGCTCCTCCTGCTAAAGCGTCTTCCAGAGTGGTAGGGGGAGCAGCTCCAGCCAAATTCCAACCTGCATCAGGTAACCTCTCATACGTTCTGTAAAATAACTGAGAAATGGGTGGGTTTTGAAGCTTTTTAACATGCCAGAGGAAGAAACATACTTAGCGGGAGGAGAAGAATTCAGCACAGTTAGGGTTACAAATAGTGGTGTGATCTAGTGAGTTCTGTCTGCAGCTCTGGTCTTACTTGCAGTTGAGTCAACTTCCAATGTAGGAGGCTTTTTCTTTTCCACACAACCATCTGTCAGCTGCTCTTTGAAAATATCTACTTGGTATTGAAGCTAAAACCCACGGACTAGAGGGTTTGGATTTTTTTGTAATACTAATCTGATTTTAACATAACACTTTTTAAAACGTTTTCAAATTAATTTTTATCTGGACTCTCAGTATAGTTCACTGTGGGGCTACCAGAATGCTTGTGCTGATGCAAAAGGAGAGGGTGACAGGATTAGGGGACAGTCAAAGTGATTTGAAGAACCAGTCTTGCCTTATCTCTCTGCTTGGGCTAGCTTGCTTGCTCAAACTGGGTTGCAACTACAGCTCTAGACATTAGCCTACACAGTATATGTGTGTGTGCGTTTTTAAATTGTTTTGATAATGACAAATGTGCTAACATGTTGTGATCTTAATTATGAAAACTTTGTATGCTAACATGGAATTTAAGGAACTTCTTTCATGTGTCTAAAATCCTCGGACCTCTGTGTGATAAGCGTATTGTATCCGTGAACAGTTTTTCTTCTGTCCTAAGAATGGAAAACTGTGCTGACCTAAAATGGGCTTATTGGTAGTTTGAAATGGTCTATTGTTTTTCCAGCACTTGCTGAAGATATGGGGTCCAATACCATGGAATCGAAGCCTGATCCTAAAAAAGCCAAAGCAGGAGGACCCCCCTCTAAAGCTAAGGTATGTTGATTTAATTTTGTATAAAATCAGTTCCATTAAGTTAATAGCTGTAGTTGATTAATGTATTATACGTAGAAGAGTATAGCTCTTGCTAGGGACTGCTTTTACTGACAATCCTTATGCTTGTCCGAGTTCTGAAATGACAAGTGTTCCTGTATCACTTACGTAACACTACTTTTGTCATTACCTATTTAATTCTTAAAGTCTGTTTTGTCAAAAATGCAGTATTGTGAGCAGCTTAGTCCATATTCTAAATCTGCTTGGCCTCCTTGATTTCGTGCTGTTGAGAATTCATCTTACAATTGCAGTTCCAATGTTATACTTCGAACAGTAATTTTGAACCCACGTATGAGAAGAAATTCCTCTCTCCTTTACAGTGTGAAGGGTAAAAAGTTCTCAATCACAAGTGCAAAAAGGGAAGGAAGATGCTTAAATGCATAATAATAATAATCTGAACTGATTGCATTTGAATTTGTGGTTAGATTTTCCTGTTGTTTTGTGTTACAGCATTTTTTTTTTGTTATTAACTTTAAAGTTTGTCCTATGGGTATAACTAAAAAGAAAACAAAACAAAAAACACCACAAAATGTTCTACAGTCCTGTTGCCTCCATTGTCTAAAGTAGTGTTGTAACGAGGACCTTTGATGTAGGTCCAGATTTATCGCAGGAATGAAAAGAACCAACCTTGAAGGATGTTGTACATTTTCTTAAGTCGATGTATTCTGTCAAAAATCTGATGCTAGAGTTAATGCCTTTGCTGTGAACGCATTAAAAGGTTTGGAATGGTAACTCTTAAGAATTAATAACTGTCTAACAACAAAGCCTTTTCTGTGGCTTATTTGCAGCAGTCAGATGTTAATAGCAGTATGTCCAAGGGCAATACCAGCCTGTCCAAAGCTAATACAAGCCTCAGCAAAGGCAATACCAGTCTGACAAAAAGCAAATCTCTCAAACAGGTACCACACCGGGTTTTAGGGATGTATGTGGGTGACTAGCACACTGGTTGAGAGTGATGTGTCGAATTTCACAGGGTACTACTGTGCACGCTGTCAGGGATAATTGCTTCCACAGCAGCAGAGCACATACTTTTAAAGTTCTAATCATTGTTATTCTTCCAGCTTCTCTCTGGCTCTTGTACACATAGGCAGCATGAGGTTGGCTGGTATGTAATGCTTGCAATTGCTGGGACTGAGGCATATGTATGTGTCTTGTGTTGCCTGTTAATACCTGGCTTTTTTTCAGGGTGTACAGGGGAAGAAAGTGCTAAGCAAGCCTAATTTGAAGGAAGATGATGATAAATCGGGTCCTATTTTTATCATAGTCCCAAATGGGAAAGAACAGAGGATGAAAGATGAGAAAGGTCTGAAGGTGAGAAAAATCTGAACGTATTCACAAATTTTGAAGGAGTGTAATTTTAACTCATTCTTTTGGGTTTTAGAATTGCACATGCTATGGCATGAAAGTGCTAGTCTCTGTGCATCCCTTGGATTGATAATGTAGTACTTCAGTTGACTTTCACCAATACCTAGTTTACTGTGGTTTTTCTCTTCTGATTTCTAAATTTTGTGCATTTATCCACTCTCATAAAGCCAAAGGCCTCTTTTTCAACTTGCAGGAGATGGTCTTCAGTTGTGAAGGATCATCAAGTTTTTTACCTGAAAACAGTCAACTAATTTCAGAGTTCTAGGATACATTTAAAGCATTTACAAATCCTTTAATATACTTATTTTGAACAGCCCTGCTTATCAAGCTTGTCTTTTGTAAGGAAATCTATTATTAAGACATGCATGTTATCTGTAACTTGCTAGTAAATAGGCATATCTATAGCTTAAAAACAACCACTTTAATTAACGCCTAAAGAAAATTGCTCCACGCCAAGGTGAGCAAACACTGCTGAATTTTTCCCATTACTTGTTGATAATGAGAAGACTTGGAAAACTAATTCTAAAGCAGAATTAAAAGGGATGCAATTTGCAGATTCTTTCAGGAAGAAAAGGTATTGCTTGCTTTGAGTTACAAATGCTGCCTTTTACAGGTGTTGAAGTGGAATTTCACTACTCCCCGTGATGAATATATTGAGCAGCTAAAAACTCAAATGTCCAGTTGTGTGGCCAAATGGCTACAGGATGAGATGTTTCACGCGGACTTTCAGCACCACAACAAAGCACTGGCTGTTATGATTGAGGTAAGTTTGGATCTGTGGTAGTAGATGATCTTGTATAGAATTATTCTCTGCTATGAAAGATTCTGCTTGAATTAAAATCAAATAGGAATTCTCTGAGGAGCTAGGGGTCATTGTTCTGTGATGTTGAAACCTTAACATCTATGGAAATAATTGTCAGAGGAATTATGAAGTTGGTATTAATATTTCTTGGGAGAAGGGTTAAATATCTTCACTTCTCTTTGAATTTCTGAAAGCTGTATAAGTTAAAAGTCAGTACTTTTAATTCTGGGAATCAACCAATAAATGTAGACCATCTTATCAGGCATAGCTTTTCCTTATTTTCTGTTCTTTTCTTGAACAGTGTGTTTCAGTTTGCACTACCTCCTTTTTTTTTTTTCTTCTTTCTTTCACTTCAAGCACTTGGAGAGTGAAAAAGATGGAGTCATCAGCTGCCTGGATCTGGTCTTAAAATGGCTTACCCTGAGGTTCTTTGATACCAACACAAGTGTCCTGATGAAAGCACTTGAATATCTTAAATTGCTTTTCACTTTGCTGAGTCAAGAAGAGTATCACCTTACTGAAAATGAAGCATCCTCTTTCATCCCATACCTTATCCTAAAGGTACGGTTCACTGTACAGAAACTAACCTTATTTTTCATGAGGAATATAGCAGGATACCATCAAATACTGTAATATGTTCTTTCGAAATACATTGTGAATGGTGTTAAATCTCTTTTCCCAAGTAACAAGTGAATATGATGAGAGGAAGTGGCCTTGCGTTGTGCCGGGGAGGTTTAGATTGGATATTAGGAGAAATTTTTTGACCGAAACGGTTATCAAGCATTTGGGATAAGCTGCACAGCGAAGTGGTGGAGTCACCATCCCTGGAGGTGTTTAAAAGATGGGTAGACATGGGCCTTAGGGACATGGTTTAGTGGTAGACTTGGTAGTGTTAGGTTAATGGTTGGACTCAATCTTAAAGGCCTTTTCTGACCTAAATGATTCTATGATTCTGTATTGCATATTTGTCTTCAAAAGCCATTTACCAAAAAGGATTTTTGCATTGAGAATAATTCTGCCTTTTCTAACTTTATTTAGAGTAATTGACGGTATCATGAGACTGTTTAAAATATTCTGTATTTCTTCTCCTCTTTGTTTTTGACTTTTCCACTAGGTAGGAGAACCGAAAGATGTAATCCGCAAGGATGTACGTGCCATTCTGAACAGGATGTGTCTCATCTATCCAGCCAGCAAGATGTTCACTTTCATCATGGAGGGGACAAAATCCAAAAACTCAAAACAGCGTGCAGGTGGGAAATGGCATGATGAACTGGGCAATTGCAAAGTACTTGAAATTGCTTTGGTTTGCATCTTGAAAAGCCCACCATAATAACATTTGGTGGAATGTGATATTTGCTTATATATAGCATTTTATGCAAATGCTCGTAAGTGTTTAAAGGATTGGATTTTAAAGTAGTATTATCTTGCTTTTTATTTTTGGTGTCTTTGTACTTTCCAAAGATGAGCAATCCGTTAAATTACTATTGGCATTAAGATTATGAGTCTCCCTTGAGTAGGCTTGTTGTCTCAGTGACACAGTACTGGGGAGAACAGTGGCAATGCTATTGCCCAAATGACGAAGGGAATCAGTTAAGCGGATCAAGACTTTGGAAAGAAATGTCTCTACAATGTACATCTGCCTCAACTTTATTATAGAGATTATTTGTGGTGTTGGTAGGTCAAACAACTTCCTAGTCACCTTGAGAATATCTCATCTTGATATAACAAGAAAGTTAAATTATATACATAACATAGCATTGCAAGCTCACGACTGTCTAAACTACTTAGATGTGAGGTTAACTGTAACATTGCTTGTATATGGTAATGGGAAATATTTGAAGGGTATAGGGATGACTGACAGCTTTTAAACACCAGCTGTGTGAAGTAGTCTGAACCTTTAGTTTACTATTCATCCCATAAATCACCTGGAGTATATCTATCATCAGCATTGTGACTGACACTTGTCTACACTGAATGTTCAAGTTGTGCAAGCAACACAGAAATTGGGAGGGCTCTCTTCCCAGCAGCTTTAAACTTGAACGTGCATGTGTCATTTTTCTTCCTTTAGAATGCCTGGAAGAGCTTGGATGTCTGGTTGAATCGTATGGCATGAATGTATGCCAGCCAACTCCGGGGAAAGCCTTAAAAGAAATGGCAACTCATATTGGTGATAGGGACAACACTGTGCGCAATGCTGCACTGAACACCATTGTGACTGTCTATAATGTTCATGGCGACCAAGTGTTCAAGCTGATTGGAAATGTAAGTGTAACTGGAAATAAGCTTTTTATAAAAATTTTGTTGGTTTTTTTTTTTTTTAAATCCTTACACTTTTGTAGGGGATTAGCACTGTTTCGCTTGTGATTGGTCATGGTACATCTTGCTCTCGGTGTCAAGAGCGTTTTGTAATGTTGAAAATAACTTGCTACGCTACACTAACTTTTAGATCCTCTAGATTCCTGGTTGTGGGATATGTAACCTGAGTTTTCATGAATGAAAAACTAAATTGGAAGAAATGAGCAAAATGCTGACTTCCATGGGAATTTGTTTATAAAGAGTAACTAGTCAACTGTATAGGTAACACGTGTGATTTATAATGATATTTAGATAGCTTACTTGACTAAAAAAAGGCTAGTTGTTGGGGCTCCATCAAGTACTCTCGGCCTCTTTTTTTTT
>VYZM01015413.1:94161-126754 GCA_013398915.1 Dromas ardeola
TCACCAACTGCTTTGCAGTTGTAGTCTGGTAAGTTCAGTTTGCGTGCTTTATCTTACTGCGCTCCAGTGCTTAAGGTCTGTCTCAGTACTGTGTTGATTTGTATTGCTGCTGTTCTGTTCTCTGGAAATCATACTTAGCCGTGTCATCTTAAATGCAGTAAAAGTTTTAAGGTGACAAAACTCAGATTCCAGTCTCCAGCACTGGAAAGCAACTTCACTCTGTTGTCTAGAATTACTGTGCATAACAGATTAAGTATACTGAAGTCTAACCTGAATCAAGAGCTGTTAGACCATTTTCTCCTGTTCTGTTCTCTGAATTTGTGGTCTTGGTAATGTTTCTAGCAGCACTTAAACTGATTGGAATATGATAGATATATTAATGCCTGTACTAATTTTTTTGTGTTGTGTTATATGCCATAGTGCGTACAAGTTATTGGAGGCATATTTTATGGAGTACAATGATCAGGGAAACAAGGCTGCCTTTTTTTTTTTTCTTTCCAACTTCCTGAAATGTTGAAATTTAATTCTCATTGAGATGGTTACCACAGAAAATGAGAGTCACGTTAATGTTGCATTTTCATTAACGTTTTAGACTCCCATATTAACTATTGTTTAGAGTGCAATCTGCTTCCTCCTCAGTGTTGCACAGTCCATTAGCGTTTGGATTTTCAAAACTAAGAAAACTGTAACACCTGAACTATTTAGCCCCTTCTAACCGTGGCTTTCTGCACTTCAGTATGGTCTATCTAGTCCCAAAATGTATGGCTTTTCAGGAAGGTTTCCAAATCATAGGGATGCTGGAGAGTACTTCCCACGCAAAATTGTCACGGCTGCTTTTTTTGAAATGTAGTTATTGGTAACTTTCAGCCCTGTGGGTAAGCAGACGAATATGATTCTTTTCACTGCAGGAGTTGGAGTGTTCAGTTGGCTTACCTTGTGTTCAGGTTGAATTATGGTCAACTGTTAGAAGCACCTTGGCCTCTGTGGCAGGGTCCATAGTGTTAAAGCGTTGCCTGGGCTCCTAATAGGGGATGTAGAAAGGTGGATGGGGATTTTTTGTTTGTTTTTGCAACAACACAAGCAACAATTAGAAACACATGATAGTACCATAGTTTGAATTCAAGATTACTTGTTTACTGGAAATTATGTGGACTAGAAGTAGCTGTATTCAGTACTACAGCTGTCAATATGGGTTAATTAGCTCCTGAAGTAGCATCTGGCAGTCCAGAGTGGTCCTATTAGATTGCTGCTAGATGGTAGTATTGACAGTCCCTATCCTTGGTATTAGAGAACTTCAGTCTGCAGTAATAAGTGATATACCTCCTGTGGGTGATCAAGATTTCTAAAATCCGTGCAACTCAAATTGAGTGAAAGTGTTGTGTGTTACAGCTTTCTGAGAAAGACATGAGCATGCTGGAGGAAAGAATAAAACGGTCAGCCAAGAGACCGTCTGCTGCTCCGGTGAGGCAGGCAGAGGAGAAACCTCAGCGTACTCAAAACATCAGCGCTAATGCTAGCATGCTGCGGAAGGGACCAGCTGAGGACATGTCCTCCAAACTCAAGTATGTAATGATACATTATGGTCTGAAACTTGCATAGTTTATGTGCTAATATCATGTGTGGCGATGTTATTTTAGTTCTTCTATCATCATCTTTGCATGTTGTGAAAATTGGCCAAATAATGTAAAACAAAATGTCTGAAACTTTTTTTGTCTTGTCTGTCTTGAAATCTTTCTAAATGGTCTTGTGCCTTTTTTCACTGCTTCTCCATGGACAGAATTATGTATCGCACTTATAGGATGTAAGTACTGCCCACTAACTCCTTGGTAGCAAGGCTCTTGTATCTTTCAATTTCTATCCTAGTCATCCCTTCCGGAGGGTGACAGGTTTACCATGGCCAGTTCTAGGTTATATACAGGTCTCTGACTTACGGAAAAGACACACACCAAAAATATGGGGTTCTGCCAAGGTGACTATAGATCAAACTGCAGGCAGACATGGCACTTCCACATTAGGTAGCTGTTAAAAATATTGTGAGAACTTCCTATGTGTTACATTAAATTTGGTGTTGATTGGACCCTGTTCTTAACTTGTTAGGGCCAGCACAGAACTAGATGAGAATATATGAATTGTAGAGCCTGGGGCAACAGTACCAGAAACAAAAAGCTCAAAAAACAGTTTTCCTTGCAACCTGCTCATTATCTTGGAATAAAGTCCCCGTTGAGAACTATGTATTAGAACATTTCTAAAAGCTAACATACAGCACAAGTCGTGTAAGATGCTGGGAGTCCTAGGTTCAGATGAGCTTGCAAGGTTATGTATATACAGATCCTATCCATCATTTAAAAAAAAAAACAAAAAAAAAACCAAAAAACCAACAAACAACCACTCATAAACTTTTAATGCTATATTCCATTAATGTTGCTTTAAACTGTGCTAGATATCTCTCAAAATGAACCTGTCCATACCTATCACAGATGGAGGGGGTCTCATGGTGGGTTATAAGAGAAACTAGGAAGGCAGGTAACTAGCAGCTGCTGTTCTGGCCTGTAAAAGCTTGTTTTACTAATGGCTGGGGGAAAGGCAAAGGGGGTTATTAGGGGGCTTGAATGAAATCAGAAATTCAAAATCTGTGCTATTCTATTATGAGAGCTTTAGGGCTACCAGTGGATGCTAGTGCTAGTACTCTTACCTCTTGTGTATACGTAATAAACACCTCTCTCCTGGTTTCTATAGCCAAAATCGCAACATGGGCAGTCACTCTGAGACAGCGCATACAGTTCCACGGGAATTTCAGCTGGATCTTGATGAAATTGAAAATGACAACGGGACTGTCAGATGTGAGATGCCAGCACTTGTGCAGCACAAACTAGATGACATCTTTGAGCCAGTCTTGATTCCTGAGCCCAAGTGAGTCTAGTTTTAACTCCTTAGCAAAACCAATAGGGCTATTTAAAAACTGATTTTGGAAGCTGAATTGAATTGAATTGCTAGTTTCTACGTTCAGACTTGTTTACACAAGAAGGTAGTGTCAGCTAATTTCAAGAGAGATGTCAAAAGCGACAGTCTGTTGTACTGTTCTATAATCTGGAAAGCAGATATTTCTAATGAAAAACCTGAGTTCTGTTTATGTGGGTTTTCTTAATAGTAAAAGTATCTTGAGTTTGTAAATGCATCATCAATGTCTTTATAAGTAGTGCAATAGATATGTTAAGGAATGATTCCTTCTTTGAGTATCCCCTGTGAAGAGTGAAATCCTTTCCCTTGTCTCTAAACCGTCATTGTAATATAGCAGTTCAGTGTAAATTAGAGCTATCTCTCCAAAGAGTAATGAATCCTGTTTTCTTCAACTGTTTAGAATCCGTGCTGTGTCCCCACACTTTGATGACATGCACAGTAGCATAGCTTCTACTATCAACTTTGTCATTTCCCAAGTAGCCAGTGGTGATATAAATACAAGCATCAAGGCTCTGGCACAGGTAAGAAAATTAAGGTAGCAACTGATCACACCATACTGAACTATTTGTCTGCGAGGGTGATGAGTTGCACTGTGGTGGAGCAATCATGTCGGGTGACATGGACTCTGCTCAGAATCTCCCTGATGACAAAACTAAGTGCACAGGGGCCATCTGACTCGCTTTAACAATAGAAATTCCACTTGGGTGATGTAGGATAGACTCTTAACACAGAAGCAATAAGGAAAAAAATAAAAGTGTGTCTCTCTAGTTTTGTCTACTATCTGTGCTACAAGTTTGAAAAAGCCAGTTAAGCCAGTGAGACTTAACTTTTAAATGTAAACTGTTTCAGAGATCCGCAGCAAAAGATTTGTCTTGCCTTGTAGCTTTTACATGGTTTTGGTGTGGCTTTAACTACTTAAAAGTATTTTATCCAGAAGATTTCATAAAGCTATTAATAATGCAGCACTTCATATTTTTATTTGCGTACAGGGATAGGATTGCAGCTCTAAAAGATCAATTAGTTGTATTTGGCTTAGGAATAAAAGTCTGTGGCTACTGATTCCAGGTGAAAGCTTAGAATACAAGTGCCTTGGCAAATGGATTGGTCAGGGCAAGACCTTTCTTACAGAAAAGTTCTTTAAAACTGTAGTTATTTTGCACTGTTTACACTATGTTGAATTTACTTGGGTGCTTTGTTTTTAAATCTTAGATTGATGAGGTCCTCAGACAGGAATGCAAAGTAGAAGTTATGTCTGGCCACATTGACCAATTCCTAATAGCTACCTTCATGCAGCTTCGGCTAATCTACAATACGCACATGGCAGATGAGAAGCTAGACAAAGATGAGATAGTCAAACTTTACAGCTGTATTATTGGGAGCATGATCACGGTAAGGCTTTGACCTAAAAGTTAAGGTGAAGAACAAATAATTTCTGTGCAGGAGTTGAAGGAGAATGGAATGTCTGTCCATACCTGACCTGTACCTAGGTTACCTTACTATTGAGTCTTACTTATGAAAGCTTGTTGCTAATTGTTTGCTTGCAAATGCACCTTTTGAGAGGGAGTGGGGAATGAGAAACTGGGGAAGGGAAAAAGGTCTATTTGTTGTTTCTACAGAATACAGCCACTCTAACCCTTCTGTTAAGCTCTGTTCTAATATTTCTTGCCTTCTGAGTGCTTAGTTGGTGGCCTAAGTATTTTCAGAAGTCACAGTAGAAATAACTTTCTTCCTAGTTGCATTTTCATTTTGTTGGGGTGGGAATGTCAAATGGTTTGACAGTGTAGTCTAGGGAAATCCCTATATTGAAGCACTGTGTGAAGGGGAAACTTATAATATTGTCTTCAATTTGTAGCTATTTCAGATAGAGAGTCTGGCTCGAGAGGCCTCCACTGGTGTGCTGAAGGACCTAATGCATGGTCTTATTACATTACTGCTGGATTCTCGGGTTGAAGACCTTGAGGAGGGTGTGCAGGTCATCCGATCGGTGAACCTCTTGGTACTGAAAGTTCTGGAGAAGTCTGACCAGACCAACATCTTGAGGTATATAATGAAAATTGCACAATTACTGCCTCTCTTCACCCGTTCCTGTGTATTACTTGAGTGGCTAAGAATGATGTCTGTAGGATTGTTCAGCTGGCTAATGAAGAATTGTTACTGATCATCAGTGGTGATCAGAATTTGACTGCACAACCTGCGCAGCTGGAGGCAGGCGAAAAGAACCAGCTTAGTAAGATTTTTGTATGCTTTATAGTTTGGCAGACTGCCTCTTAAACTCTTGCAATATACTAGAAAGAAAGAGCTATTACACCACATGACATAAACTGCTGGACTAACCCCGGTCTCTGGTGTGGTATCCTGTGGGGAGTTAGCCTCTTTTTTTGTGTGTAGCACTTTTCCTGTGTAACTGCTATAAATTTATTTCTTCTAGTGCTCTACTTGTTTTGCTCCAAGACAGTCTGCTAGCAACAGCCAGCTCTCCTAAGTTTTCAGAACTTGTCATGAAGGTGAGCCTGTAGTAGAGGTTTTGAACTTATTTGATTTATCTGAATCAACTTAGCTGAAAGAACAGATACATTTTTAAAAAAAAGTGATCGTAACTTGATATATTTCTTATAACTCTTTTAAAATTATGATCTTATAATTAGATGTTACAGATAGTGACTTCATGTTCACCAGGAGAGAGCTTAACACCTGCTAATAGTTTACAGAAGCTTGTGTGTACTAATACAAACGACATTCAGGGGTGTGCAGTCACCTGCTGGACTTATTTACTTAGGCACAACACTGTACGATAGATCGGATCAGTCCCAGGCTAGAGCTGGCTTGTATTTTGTTATCTCTAAGGATAGGCAGAGTGAATGCGCAAATGTCTGCGTTTAAACCATGGATGTAACCTTTTTTTTATAATACGACACTATTTTGTAGCTGGTGTGATTTAGAGACAACTTAGGTGTTCTTAATGAGGTTAAACCTAAAGAACTTGTGCTGTGTGTGAGTGTACATAGCATATATGCATTATCTGCTGAAACTTCTTCACCCAAAGGATTCAGTCTCCTGTTGTTGGTAGAGAAGTTAGCACTACTTTTATGCATCAGCTCTAAAGAAGGACCTGGATACAGTACAGCTAGTTACAAAGAGAAAGTGTGTACCAGTGCAAATACAACTTAAACAGACAAACATGGCGTCTGTCTGTATTTGGTAACAGAGTAAATAGCTCAGTGATAGTTTTGTGTAATCTCTCTTTACATAATCAAATGCTTGTTCTTTGAGTTGCCTTGCTTTAAGTCAGCCTCTCATTCCAGTGTCTGTGGAGAATGGTGCGGCTTCTTCCGGAAACTATTAATACCATCAATCTGGATCGGATTCTACTGGATATCCACATTTTCTTGAAGGTGTTTCCAAAAGAGAAGCTGAAGCAATGTAAGAGTGAGTTTCCTATAAGGACACTGAAGACTCTGCTTCACACCCTGTGCAAGCTGAAAGGGCCCAAGGTTAGAGCAGTCATTAGTCGTGTACTTTTAAATTGGATGTTCATGCAATCCCTAAACTTTTCTGTCTTTTCTCCTTTTAGATCTTGGATCATTTAACAATGATAGACAACAAAAATGAGTCTGAGCTGGAGTCTTACCTGTGTAGAGTAATTAAACACTCCATGGACCAGACTGGAAGCAAAGCTGATAAGGATACAGAAAAAGGGGCTTCTCGCATAGTAAGCAATATAAATGTCTTGGCAGGGAGAAGGAATGTAAGGCAATTTATTTAAGAAACAAGTTTAATTTTTTGACTGTGGAATATGAAGTAGTAATTGCCTTTCCAACATGCAGCTAATGTTGAAAATAACTCCTACAGTTTCACTTTTATTTATGGCTGGTTTGGGAGCTTGGAGTGTGTTTCTGTTATTACCTGAATATTCTGTGCATATCCCAGGATGAAGTGCTCTCCAGGACATTCAAGGGTGCAGCATATGTTTTATGCTGCCTGCTACTGCATTTGATCTATTAAAAGTTAACCATACCCAAACCAGGTTTTAAACACTGGCTTCTCATCACAGCTTGATGATGTTCTTACTCTCATTCTGTGTAAACAAGTGGCTGTGTAAAACCTGAATTGCTTCAAGATTTTCTTCATCTTGGAAGCTCTATGCAGCTAGAAGGTCCGAGGGGAGGACTCTGCATTTGTCTAACTTCCTTCATTTTTATTCACTTTGTTTTAGAAGTCTCTCTTCATTTATTTTTTTTTTTTTAGGAGGAAAAGGCTTCGAAAGCCAAAGTCAACGATATCTTGGCAGAAATATTTAAGAAGATTGGCTCCAAGGAGAACACTAAGGAGGTAGGTGCTCCCTTCCTGCAAGGAAGATGGCATGATACACTAGAATGGTGTATGCAGCAGTTCTAGTAATGCACAGGAACTCTTCCTTCCCAGGGTCTGGCAGAGCTGTATGAATACAAAAAGAAATATTCTGATGCAGACATTGAGCCCTTCCTGAAAAACTCCTCTCAGTTCTTCCAGAGCTATGTGGAAAAAGGCCTCCGGCTGATAGAAACAGAACGGGAGGGGAAAGGAAGCATTGCTGGTTCTACAGGTACACCTTATAGCAAAGCTGATTGATATGTGAGAAGCAGCAATATAAAGAGAGCAGTTACATATCCCTTGGTAGAAACTAATATTTGCAGATGTTTATGGATTTCCAAATTGAGTTACATATATTTTCTTGGCACTTGTGTCGTGTTGTGAGGCACCATTTGCAGGGCCTATACGTTGTTTCTTTACAAAAAAGATGTTATAACTATTGTCACACTAAATGTAGAAAACATCTGAAAGGCTTGGTGAACAAGTGGTTCTAATTCGTGTCTTGTGGTGTGGACATTAGCCTGTGCTTCATGTCTCTGGTATGAAGAATTGTTTCTGCAAAGTATACGGCTGGTTTATAACAGCAGCAGCTGTCAGGTGTTTGTTTTACCTTTTGGTTACTAAAATGGTACAGGAGTTTTTGGCAGAGTATTGTTTACTGAGGAATTGAAAATTTTGTTTTAAATAACTTGATCTGTTTCTATAACAGACTTTGTGATAAATCACAATGTCCAACAAGCTTTTTAATTGAATAAATTACTGTAAAGCACTTAGTTTGTTAGTAAGTCGTTTCATTGCAGATAAGCACAAATGAGTATTTAATGCAGTATTAGGGAGGGAATGTGACAAATGGTTAGCCAACAGTAAAAACTGATACACAGTCTGGCAAAATTACCATTAACTTTCACTTATTTCACATTTCACGGTGTCCTGTGAGACTTTAGCCTTTTATTCTACTACTGTTTCTTTTCCTATCCCTGTGTTGTAAATTACTTTGGTAAGACAATGTAAGCTTCTTTCAGAACCTCCTAAATGTGTCTGACTAGGTAGGACAGAAAATTCTACCTTTCATTCCTAGAAGTCTGTACAACCAAGAAATGTTAGTTCAACAGTTAGAGATTTCAAAACAGAATTTATGTGCCCCAATTTTGTCTTTTTTTTTCTCCCTAACTTTAATAGGTTGATGTAATAAGGGATATTGTTTCATCTTGCAACTGTGCTTTATTTGAACTAAAGTATAAACACTTAACCTTAATTCCTCTTTTATCTATTTTAAATGCCCTTGCAGTAAACTAGTGAAAGCAAATCCCTGTGTACACTAGGTCTTAGAACTTGCCATTCATTTCAGAATGGGAAGGGTTTTTTCATAATGTAAAATCCTTTCCCAGTCTTTTGGTGGAGAAGCTTTAAAAACCTTGCTTCGTGCCTTCCAGCAATCACTATATCAGATTGAATTGGAAGAAGCACCAGCTTTAAGTTACCTGAAGGAAGAGGTAAAGTGGGGTTAAAATCAGTGGTGAGGTCTGCCCAGCAGTACTATTGAACTTAGAAAAAGACAGAAGACTCCAAATATTTCCTGTCCTTCTAATTGCTGAGTTCTTTCTATTGGACATGGTGTTTATTGCTGATGCACATCAGCATCCTCTCCCTCCTGCAGTCTTCTCCAGCTGTCATCCTCAGCAGCCACTTCTTAAATGTTTCAATTTCTTTTCTAGGATTTCAATTGTCACCCTTGCAAGGAAATTAAAGGACTGATATGCCTATACTAGCAAATGCAGATAGCTTATTAGTTTGTAGTTGGTTGATGCTTCATTCATTGCATCTTATTTCAAGTGACTGACTAGGCTTACGCTCTTTAAATGTTTTTAATCTTTTTTCTTTTTTCTTTTTTCTTTTTTTTTTTCACTCTTCGTCCCTTCCCCTCATCCTCCAGGAATTTCTCCTCAGATGGAAGGAACGTGTGTTCCTGCTTCTACCCCCACTGTGTCTTCATCTATAGGAAACACAAATGGGGAGGAAGTGGGGCCTTCAGTTTACTTGGAAAGATTAAAAATTCTCAGGCAGCGTTGTGGCCTTGACAACGCAAAGGTATTGTACTTGACAACACTTGTAAATCCCCAGGGGATGCATTTCTTTTGTTCTTTTTTTAAGAATTCGCATGATTGGTTCTTTAGTGCCAAAAGCAGATTCCAGTCAGAGTTGATGATATTTCATTATACTGCATGTCCTAGTTATTCACTGCATGTTACCATGCCTGGTATAAATGGCTTTGAACTCACTTCTTGGCTAAATTGGCTTATGTTTCAGTCCGCTTTGTTTGCAGCACTGTTGTACATGCAAGTTATTTCTACAGCCCTGTAGCATCATATCTTCCTTTGCCATGCAGTTGAGTCTCAGAAAGGTTCGAATAGCTTAACTACTGTTCTGTAAAGATTAACATATATTGACCTCTGTTTGAGTTGAGTGATGTGGAAATTCTAGATCTTTCTGCTCTGAAACAACCATAAGAGCTGAATGAAGACTTTGAATTAAGTTTTATATATTTTGGGTGTGTGGATAGTGAGGCATAGAAGCGCTGAATGCGCTTAGTATTGGAAACCTGTGGGCCAAAATTTCTAACAGTCTGGTGACCTATGTGTTAGGAATCTAGTGCAGATTCCTGAAGTTTGCACTCAGCCACATGAGAAGTGATGTTCACTTGGAATTAGTCATCCAGGCACATCACTGTTTTAACCTTTAATACAAACTTACATATCAGCTCACAGCTCTGAAGAGGGGAAATGTTTCCTAGATGATACTAACAGGATAATTAACGCAGATGGAAGTATCATATTGGTAAAAGAACAATGAATTGATATTGTAAGTCCTGAGCAAGGTGGATCTTGCCAATCAATCCAAGTTTCCTAATTCCTCCAGAAAATTCATTGGCTGTTGATGCTGTCCATAGTCATGGACTTTCCTCTTGTGGTGTTAGAATTCAGGCTGTTCAAGACTGCAGCAGGCCATCTCAGTAAAACACTGGTCTGCTGTGAATTTTTGGTTTTTAAAGACTGTAGTTCCTTTGTAGTTCCTTTCAAGCTAAACATGAACTACTTAAATGATAAGAATTGAGTATTGCAGTTAACTTTGCATGGTTCTAACTTTGGCATCAGACTTTATCGCTACAGATCACTTGTGTTGTATTGCTTCTTCCCTTTCGTCTGCTTTTAGTGTTTCTTGTGAAGATGAAAAGCCACTGATTATGGGCTGTATTTCTTATATGGTTTTTGCCACTATCTGTCTTAACACTGCACTTTCCTCCGCTGTAGCAGGAAGACAGACCACCTCTGACGTCTCTGCTCTCTAAACCAGCAGTCCCTACAGTTGCATCCTCTACAGATATGCTTCACAGTAAGCTCTCCCAGCTCCGTGAGTCACGGGAGCAGTACCAACATCTGGACCTGGACTCCAATCAGACTCATTCCTCTGGCATTGGAACTACTCTGGCTTCACCCTCTTCTGCAGCAGCTAATATTGATGACTTGAAAAAAAGATTGGAGAGAATAAAAAGCAGTCGCAAATAAGAGATGCAAGAGAGACAGCGTCACTGCTTGGGCTGTCTTCAGCTTTAGTTTACTAAACTAGAAGTCTTCATAGTTAAATGGCCTCATTTAGGCCTAATGTATACAAACTGGTTTATGTATAATACAGTGGATTTTGGGGGGTTGAGTCATTGTGGCACAAGTATTTGTACATACTCTGCTTCTCAGTGAGCATCTCTTTGACAATAGAAGGCTGTCTGTGTATTAGTTTTAGTGTACAGACCTGTAAACAACCATCCTCTTGCTCTGACTAGTTTCTCATAACTTGTTTTTTTATTTGTAAAATTGTCTTTAAGATCTTTTCCTAGTTCTTAACTCTTAGAAGATCTCTAGTGACTTCACTTTTAATTTTGTGAATTCTTCTCCATGTAATCCTTGAACTGTTGATTCTGTATGGACACATGGCATGAAGTAACTAATTTAAGTGTCTTTTGTAAATAAAGTTTGCATTAACTATACCAGCCTCTGTAGGGACAGCAGTGACTGCTGGTTAGAGAAGTCACCCTCTATTTCTGAATATTAGTGACTGGGCATCTATAAACAGAACTAAGCTGTTCTTGACATGAACCTTGGGGTTTGGCTATATTTTAAGGAAGATGAGTGCATATATATTCTCTGTGGGTGCAATCCTGAGACTTCGCACTCATACTTCTGTGAGCAGTAGTGCATTTCTCATATAGTTGCTTTTTTTGTTTGTTTTGGAATACGTTTCCATAACTTGAGAGTAAGTTGAGATTTAGTTTGCTGCAATGCTTATTTTAAATTATCTGGTCCTTGTGATGCCTCTACCCAGACTAAGCATAGTCCCGTCTGTGTACAAATGCTTTCTTTGAAGGAGCTGCTGCTGTTGATACGGAACAGATTAGCAGTGATGTACAGTCAGTGGACTCATTTATCTTGAACTCATTTGGTTAAGCAGTCTTCCTCATGCAGTTTTCAAGTGCAGGTGGACCTCATCACCACATTCTTTTTGCTCTTAAACATCTGATGTCAGCAAACTCTACTGTTTTGTATAACTAAGACACCTGGTAGAGCTAGTCTGAGAAAGCTGTAGCCACTGCTTTTTTTGTAAAGTGTCTTTTGATTAGCCTTTTTCAGAAGGTACAAGTATGAAGATGAAGACATATACTGTGTGGCCTTTCTAGCCCTCTTATCTCTACGGAGGTGATGTGTTTTCAGCTTACTACTGCACTTCCATGTGAGAGCTGGTTGTGAAGCATAAATTGCACATCTGTTCCATAGCTAGAACAGAGTTATCGAAGAGTTGGACAGGCAGGCTTAAAATAGCACACTTCTGCTCTAGATTTTAATCTGTTCCACGTAACTGCTGCTTTTGTTGTTTGCTCTGTCGACCAGCAGTCTCTGCATTAGGGCTGTTACTGAAACTATCTTGCCTGATTACAGTAAAAATGTGGCTTTAAATTAGTACCTGTACAACAAGTCTCTGCCAGAGCTTCCACAAATGGCTGAAATCTTCCTTTTACAGGACCCCTGGGCTGGGGTTGTAGTTGACATGATGCTGCTTGGCACTTAATGGTGAGTTTGTGCACTGTGACAGCAGGTGACTTGCGAGCGTTCTCCATCCTGTGTTAATTGACATGATGCGATTCATTGCTCCAGCACCTCTATTTAGTAGTCGCCGTTTCTCCTAACCTGAACCAGGCATGCACTTTCTTGTGGAACAGAGCTGTGTGACAGGTGGAGGTTTCGCCCTTATTGGTAAGTGCTGAGGTTTTGCGCACTTAAACTGGGGCTGTTTGTGAATGGTTTGAGTTGGCTGGCACTAGAGTTACTGCCACTACCTCTCAATTATTAGCTGCTTTTTGAAACTTACTGACATTTACATTAATCTGTATGTTCTTTACCATGTCCAGCGGATGTTTTGAAAAGCTATTTGTTAATTAGCTCAGGATGTTAAAACAGCAATGCCTGCAAACCTGCATACAACTATTTTAAATTTGAAGCTGAATTGGAGGTGAAGTACAGGAATAACTGAGTAACAGAAGATCTAGTTGCTTACTATGAATGAGTTTTTGCCCTGTGTCTCTGTAGTGTTTGGTTGGACTCGATATCCTGGGAGTTCTGAACTAAAACTTGTGCACATAAATTAATAAAGCCTAATCTTTAGCCCAGACAATATTTAAATAACATTAAACTGAATTTTAAAAATGATTCCTCTGTATTGTTTGTAACAAGTCAGTATTAACAGTGACTTACTCCAGAAACTGTATGGTCCTGGTTCCCCTCTTTGAGATGTAATTTCTCACAGATTATTAGGTAGCAGTGAAAGGGTGAGGCTAAAAATTAAAACATTAGAAGGGCTAAATATTTTCAGTGTTCGATGCCTGTGGTTATCAATGACTTTGTCAGTTGTGGAACCTGAGCTTTTGAGGTTTCTTTCTTCAGATGTCTTTGAGACGTTGTTTTTATGCTTTCTTTGGGCAATGAAATTGGGCTGTCTTCAAGTTGGTTCCCAAATGAGCTATCTTCAAGGAGGTGGCCAGACACTAATTGATCATAACTTTGTTTGTATCTAGCTAATTTCAGACAGCTACCTCTACTGTCACTTTTTCAACACAGTCACTCTGCTTCTTAATACTCTATCACGAAGTAGAACAAAATTTCTCTGTTGCCTGTTTCTGTGACTTGATGGCACTGTGAATGAGGAGTTTAGGAATATGGTGTCATAGGGATCACGGACAGTTTCCAAATCTCATGATTACTTTAAGAGAAAGTTGGGCTGAACAAATTGGCTAGTCAAGAATGTGTGTTTACTGCTGTACTGCTGGGTCCTCAGTGGTCCACAGATTGCTGCTAAAGAGGAGTTCATAAAAGGCCTGAAGCTTCTTTTGGTAGTGATTCCTAAGCAGGTTTTATAAGACAACCAAACAGGTATAGTGCAGGATGCTTCCATTGGAGGCCCTTTTGACAACGACTCTGCATCAATTGCTTCCTTCTGAATCTTGCCATGTAGGTGGAAAATACACTTTAAGGACCCAGCAGTGTGTACTATGTAGAAAGTTACTGCCATGCAGTAATGGAAGTGCTGCTTAGTGTATTCAAGCCTGTATTCCTCTGTAAGATGAATTGCATACAGCTGGCATCTGTAACTTCTTACGATGCTAATCTTGCAAACAGCGGTGCTGGTATTTGTTGTCTGACATGGTGTCTGAGAACAGCGTCTGTCTTATCAAAAGAGGTTATAGTTGCTTTACTTTTGACACTGGTGTTTTGTGTAATGCCACAGTTACTGTAGGGTGATTATCTCCAGTACGTTCTTGGCTCAATTTCTGGAACAGAAAATGAGTTGATTTGAAGGGAGGAAATGGACAGTGCCTGAGGGCACAATCATCCTTACTGTGACTGACTTAAGGCCATCATCTGAGCTCTAAAATCTGTTGATGATTATAGCTGATTGAAAGGAGGAAAATTTGTTTTAAGCAGGTAATTAGTAAAACTAGTGCCATTCTGTTGTTACTCCTGGCTACTGCGATGGCTTAGATTCAAGCGCAACTAAACTCAGCATGAACAAAGGGAAGAAGATGGGTTTGAGAACTTTTATTTTCAAGGGAGAACACTTTCCTTTTGTCCAGTTGTAAGGATATAACTGTTAGACTTCAGGATCTGCTATGCTTATGTTTTTAAGGCGTGGAGCATTGTAGCAAAACTGAGAGTGAACAATGTAAACACTTCCTCTATTGCCCATGTTTTTCAATGGTTTTTCGCATCCACTTTTTCAGGCGGAATACATGGGTATAAAATCCATATTTGCCGTCTCGGTCACAGCCTTCTCCCCATGAAACTATTCCCACTTGATACCAACGGTTGTCATCTGGGTTCTAAAGCAAAGAAAAATGGGATTGGCACAAGGAGCAAGAGACTTTCAGATCTAAGCCTTGTATGCACCCTAGTCTGTTTAGTGATGGATGCTGCTTTGGAATTCAGACTGGCATCTACTGGATAACATAGCTTGTTGGAGTAATTTTGTCTCTACTCTTAAACCCTAAAGTGAGAATTGGCTATCATTCAAGTATTCTGCAGCTGATCTCTGTATGTGCTGAGCATCCAGTACAGAAATGGGGCTGGATGACCGCAGGATTCATCTCAGTTGCTCAGCTTGGGCATGAGATGGGTTCTCTTCAGCCACTCAGCTGTCTTCAGTCTCCATCTCTGCTGCTGTTTTTTAGACTTATGAAAGTTCAGCATAGCACAAACCTAGCTCCATATGGTTTATGAGCTTGGACTCGTTGGACATACCTTCATTACAAAAGGTCCCCCACTGTCCCCTTCACAAGCATCTCCTCTCTTTGAGTCTTCAGGACTGTAACCTATAGACAAGAAGAAAGTCAGACATTTGACTGTAGGGGGAGTGGCTGGTGTTGGCCATCTTTTCCTTGAAGTATTGCTGCGTAAACTTTCTGAGAGCCATGAGATTGCTTACAGCTTCTGCCAACTATTTGGCTTAAATTTAGAAAACTGCTTTGTGTTTTATATTATATGTAAAAGAGCTAACTCTGCTTCTGTCTTTGTAACATTCCTGAATCCACTGTGTTCTTCCACCCTCTGTGCTCTCATTCCTGTTTTCTTTCATCAGAATTGCTGTTAGTGTCAGCTGCCACTGTGTTCACAGCTGTAGCTTGAGCTTCCACGCCTTTCTATTGTCTTAAAAACTTCTCTGTGTGTAATATTCCATCTACCCTGTTCTTGCGTTCTATTTACTATAGAGACACATTGCCGTCCTCACTTTCACCTTCCTGTCATTCTACAGGCTCTGCTCTTTCTGTTCTGCAATTGACAGACTGTCTTCCTACGGTCTCACTACAACGAGGAAAGGGATTTCACTTAATTCCTAATGAATAGACAGTATCTTTGCATCTTCCCATCACCCGTGTCTCCCCTTTTCTGCTGTATGTCTGCGCCTCAGCTATTTTTCAAGACTGTGTCTTTTAAAAAGAAACCATAAGAACACTGTATTGTCAGTATAATCATGAAATTGGCTTCCATCCTAACTCAAGAAATCGTATATGTAATTAGATGCCAGCAGCACAAACTCAGTCAAAAATCGTTGGAGACTTGCTTGTAGGAACTGATAAAGTCTGCACAAATTAAGAATACAGCAGAAGGTGTTAAACTGGTACATAAATCCATAGTCTCTTTGTATCTTGAATTCTGTGTTCGCTTCTGTTCTCTCTCAGATTTTGGAAGGTATAGCAAGGATTATCAGAAGTACAGAATGCCTTCTGTATTAGGAAAGATTAAATAAATGCTGCTGAGCTTGGAAGAGAAATGACAGAGCTGTAAAGGGTCCATAAACCAGCATATGACATGCAGAAGAAATATATATTTTTTTTTAAGCTATGAGTATAGATGTGTACTTCTTCAAATCTATTAGACAGGGAATTTAACAGAACGTAAGGAATTACATTTTTCACCCATACCTAACTGATCTGCAGAGTCTGTTGCCTCTGAAGTTGTGGGCATAAGTATGAATAGGCTCCAAAAGGTCGAGACAAGCTAGTAGAGAAGAAGGGGTTGTTTGGCTACTGAGCAGGATAACTGGTGTGCAGCCTTTTATTTAGGAAGTCGCTGAACTGTTCCATATACTGGTGAAAAGATGATTTTATATATGCTCAGTTCTCATACAGCTGTTGCTGATGCCTAGCAGGCTAGTTAGCCTGACACACAGCATAGTGTTACAAACTTTATTCATAGCTTTAAATTCTCCAGCCTTCACATTTTCTGAGAGCTGAAAAAGTTCTTATCGTAGGAAAACTATTCTTTATGGAGGGCATTTGCAAATTTATCAGAAAGTAACCTTGCTGCGTGAGACCCACTAGGAGCTCAGGGCCCTTGTCTTCTGTGGCAAGTTGGCCATGTGTTTCCAGCACTACTTACCTGCACAGAACATGTTGTCAGTGACTTTAACTTTGGTGGATGCCTTGCAGATATTCCGGTCTACAATTGGCACGTTGAGCTGTTGCAGAACTGTGGGGAGGTTGCTTGGGCTAGTGGCCCATGTTTCTTTCAAGTTTCCCCAACCAGTTACCCGCCCTTTGAAACCTGCCAGCATCAGCCTGTGGATGGAAGCGTGAGTATAATCAAATGTAACAGCTTTCTCCTGCCTCAAGTAGCCTAAATAAGGCGTCTTTTTTTGAAGGCCCAAAGGAAGCTTTTGTTAGCCTGTATTTTTAGGACTGTGGGACAGTCTCCTCACCTCTGCACAACCTCTTTGGTAGGCAGGCAGACAGGATGGATGTAATCACTGAAGATGACGGGTCTCTTCAAGTGCATGAGTGCAATGTCTCGGTCCATGTTCTCTTTCCAGTTGTACTTGGGGTGGATGATGATTTTATCCAACAGAGCGATCCTCTCTTTATTCTGTTCATATCTGAAATAATCGTGAAGGCAAGAACTCACTGTACAGTAACAACTGAGAGTTCTGGCTTTCATGATACCCTCAGGTGCTTTGTACCCTCTGAGACAATACTGTCTTTACACTGGAGCACTCCTTTAGACTTTCCAAACTTCTGCCCTCCCTTTCACTCTAGGATCGGTAAGAACAGCAATTGACAGCTCCATTAGATCCTGCTATTGAGAGGCATGTGACACTGGCTATGTATGTTTCCTTGGGTACGGGATGATAGCCCAGCCTCATTGGATTTCATTACTCCAAGAGCAAAGCTATTTCACTGTCACTTCATCCAGGCTCTTACTTTGCCCTTATGTGCTTGCCAATCCGCACCAAGATGTCATTTGTAGTTAAGTTCTTGTCCCAGGGTGGATAATAAAGACAATGAGCAGCAGTCAAGACCCATCTGTTACTGATGAGGCTGGCACCACACAGCAGCTCTTGAGGACTCTTTTTGTAGAGCATCACCTGCCTGAAAGACAAGGAGGGAGGAAGACTTAGCAGGACTAAAGCTGAATGTGTCTTGGTGTCATGCAGAAAGAGCAGAATTTGCAGTAAGCAGGGAAGAATGTTGTGCTATACAAAGACAACTGCACAGGTGGCTAGCAAAAGTCTTCCCTGGGCGTGTATGTTCTATGTAGTAGGTCATTTACCCTATTTCCTTCACCTGGAGTGATTTCTCATCCTCTCTGCTCCAGCAAAGCCGGCAAGAGGAAGAGACAAAGAGTTTTGCTTTCCCAGACAGTTCTGTACTTGGCTGAGGAGGAGAGTTTCTTTCCAGCTATTTTAATACTGCCCTGTCAACCACTTGGAGAAGCCTTGATTGAAAGCCATGATGCCTGCATGCTGCCTGAGATGGGGTTAGCCCCTTTTACTTCCCCCTTCTTGAACTGAGGAGAAGGGAGACACAATTACCCATGAAGGAATATACAGATGAAACGCTTACCAGGGAGAGCTGCCAACTTCTGCATCATCCCCGTGCACAACTCTGCCTCCAATGTAGGACTCCAGCAGCTCCTTCTCAGTTTTGTCTGTTACCTTTTTCTTCTCAAATAAAGGACGAGTGCCGCAGTCTGAAAAAATAGGCAGCCTGGCTTTGTAACTCTACCTGAGTCATGGTGGAGCCATGTCTGCAGTCGGCATGCTAAGCTGGAAGAGCCTAGGAAGGAGGTGCTTACTAGCTCCATGATCATAACGGGAGATTGACTTCTGAGCGTCCTTCAAGGAATTTAAATTTTGACATCATTTGGCAAGCTGGTGTTTCTGAGGAACAGTGAGTGCCCTGTGGGAAGAAGCTGCAGCCTTTCTACTAAGTGTGATGCTGTATGTAGAGTTGTTGCTCACCTGCTTCGCCTGAACCGAAAGTTTTGTCATCAAAGAAGGTTTTGAACTCTTGAGGAAGGGTAGTACGTCCTGATATTCCCTCCACCCTTTCATTCTCATCCTCTAGCGAGCTGTCTGAGAGAGACAGAAAGACAAATGTGGTAAAAGGCTTAGCTGCAGTTTCCATCATTATCGCCAATGTAGATGTTCCTTTCCATACACAGTGGGTCTGAGGAAGGGATGATGTTTTAAAACCATTGCTGTTTTTAATGCTCTTTGTCCATCACTGTGAGTTTTCAGGGAGAACACCGGAGCGATGTAACAGCTCTGTTACATGTATGGCAGGTTAGTACATGTGCTATTTGGACAAACAGGACTACCACATACGTGGTGCGCGTACTTCCTTGTCTACGCCTCACAGGCCAAGCCCTTCACCCTAGTCACACGTACTGCTTTGGTTTGCCACTGCCTCACAAGTGTGCCTACCCAAACCAATGCAGGCTTCTCACCGCAGTAGTGCAGATCACAATATTCAAAGTTGGGTGGTTCATCTGTGACACACCAGACACCCTCATCATCTCCGTCAGGATTCCGACAGTAATTCTCCAGCAGCTTCACCTCTGGGTCAATGTGTTTTCCATGGAGCACCTCTTTTGCTTTCTCAGAGTTCCATGGCAGGCACTTGGCTCCAGACACAGTGACTGAGAGGGTCCCGGTGTAAAGCATGCCTTTCTCTTGTTCACAAGGCTCCGCTGGGGCTGGTCGTACGGCCTGTGGAGTAAATTCAACTGTTGTCCTTTCTTCACCTGGAAAGACAGAAAGCTGTGAGTTAAGCCATAGCTTTGCACTCAGAAGTACTGTTAGCAAATAGCACTGGAGCCCCTTTACTAAAGCCCGGAGTTCCATGAGGCATCCTATTATGTTTTGGAGCTCCCACCATGCTCCCATGCATTTGGTGGCCCTCTACAGTATTGCAGTGTCAGAGGTGGTTCTTTACAGAAGGTAAGGTGACCCTGGCACTACTCATCACAATTCTCTTGACCACTTGGATGTGAGGGACAGTATTGTGTTCCTTTCTGGGGTGTCTCAAGGGCTGGGTAGGTACTTGGGTAGGTTTTGTCCTAAGGGTGGGAATTCAGACAAAAACCCCACTGTGACTCATTGCTGTCACAAATTAGAGGCACCTGAGTCAGTATTTTGGGGTGCTCCTGACTGGCACAACTGTAGTAGATTCCAGGGGACTGCTGATACCGGATTTAATCTGGATCTAGATTAGCGTAGTCTAGAGAAAACAGTACATCAGAGGATGGGCAACGCAATGACTTTTCCTCCTCAGCTCCTTTACCCTTTAAGAGACAAGTCCTCTGCTCCAACTGGCCTCTGTGCATGTAAGGTCCCTCCCTCCTCACCCTCTCCCCTTCCTTGACACATTTATTATCAGTCTTAGTGCGGTGTTCCCTGCCAGTGAAGGGCTTGCTGGGGCATAGCGCTGAGGCATACCACACACTGGGATAGGACACTCCTCCCGTTCCACCGTTGGGTCTCGGGTGTAGCACCATGGGCCTTCTGGGTTGTTGTCTGGGTTCCTGCAGTAGTTCTCCACGAGGTTGGGATAAATGGTGGCATTAAATCTATGAGAAAAAGCTGGTTAGGCTAGGAAGGAAGGGCACGCTGGAAAACCCTTTAGGGGTATGTGGGAGATGAACTTACTTAGGTATATGTGGATATTTGCTTGTCCACACTTGACACTCAATCCCTGATTTCGTGTAGCTAATCGTCCCCCGATAGTTCTGGCCCATCCCAAAAGAGCAGTTACCTGTCGAAATCCCAATATGGCGTAAGCCAGGGGCAATGGATGTTGCATTTTTCAAGGTCAGAGGTACCATCCCACGACTCCCTTTAACTTTTGCTGCATGTGTGAGCCTGCACAAGCGCAGGCATTCTCTTCACCGGGTTGGAAACGCGCACAGCCTAAGCTGAGGGAGCTTGCCCTGAGGCTCTCTGCTTTCTTTGGCTGCAGGTCCAGCCCTTCCGCGAGGCTGGGCTCAGGGGACACCAGACTGTGTCACAAGAAGGGTATCTACGCCAGGGTTAGTGGGCAAATAAAGAAGAAAGGAATTTCAAGCTATTTTTCTTTCTAATCAGATGGCTTCACCAACTTTAGATTATTTTCTTTCCTTACAAACTCTGCAGGAAGCAAGTTCTTGGCACTCACCGTATCTGGGAGATTGAGGTCAGCATGAATTTCTTACCTTCTAAACAATTATCCAGAACTGTCCTGGAGTTTCTCGGGCCCTGACATACTAGCAAAATAAGAAGAAAGAAACACATTATATGAACGGAATCCAAATAAGCATCATAGTTTGAACAAGTTTATCATCTATGGACAAAATACAAGTGCTTTGTCCTGGAAAGTGAGGTCTTGTAAGAGGGTAGGGAGCCATCTCTCCACGGTGGAACAATGCATCCTAAGGGACAGCAGAACACCTGCAGGACTTGAAGCAACTTACCTTGATATTTTGACCAAAATGCCTCCTGTTAAAAAAAAATAATAAAAAATTACATATTTAAGAGTAGAGACAAAGAACATCAGTCCTTCCTTACCTGCTGCAATTCAACCCAGTAGGAGAATGCCCCATCACAACAACTGGGACAAACTAACCTGTCTCTGTTGATATCAATTACTATGGAGTCCAACAAAACAAAAACTCTGATATAAAACCAAATTCCCACTTATCACACTCAGGAATCAAGAGAGTACTGTTGTTTCTAAAATGACCAAAGATGCTTACAACCTTCATCAGCCTGCAGAGGAAGCAGAGCCTGTGCTGCAGTGCAGAAGTCCAAGGAGTTGAACCTAGAACTTTTGAGGCCACAGGTCATATGTAGGTATTGCTCAGCAATTTGGATCTACATCTCTGCTGCGCGGCCTGGCTGTGATGGCTTTAGAAATACTCCGCAGAGGTGGTATCTTGCTGGCTTAGACTCCTGTTTATCTGTTTACTGTTGTATTCTTGGGTGTGGAATTCAGCGTGGATAGTGCCCTGGGGGCTAGGAGCAAATCCCAAAAGGATGCAGAACAAATTTAGCTGAGTGAGTTGGCAAGCCAGAAAAAGGGATGGACTGTGCAAAAGCTCAAAGGAGCTCGAGGCACCTGCCCTCGGTGTTTGGTTGCTAAGCCAGCTCTTCTGAGTGTGTCTGGGACTGTAGCAGTTCAAATGCGTGCGGCACCATGCTGGGCTAGTGGCAGACACAATTCAGGACTGATGGGAATACTCTCTCTCCTTTTCAATTTATGCTTAAAATAGAGAGGCAGGGAAAAGAACCTGAGCTTTGAGCTGCATTCCCTGGAGTGGCTGGCTCCAGGTGGGAAACTCCCTAAGAAGGCCTGAGCTCTCCCTGGGGCACACACGCATCAGCCTCATCTTTGGTTCGTAGAATGGAGTCTTACAGCCTCAGCCCCTGGCTGCGTGTGCAACCTGCTGGCCTTTCACTACAAGGGTTGGCTGAGGGAATGTTTCCTGGGAGCACCCGTACGTACCGTCTGATCAGTGGATTCGAGGGCTTCAAAAGCCTCCTCGTAATTGCATATCTCCTCCAGGCACTCTCGCTCCAGGTTTCCCTTAAGCATCTCTTCCAGAAATCCCTTGTTGGCACGTCGTGGGCGCTTGAGCAGCGACAGGGCCTGCCCCTTTTCCAGGAAAACTACCGAGTCAGAACACTGCCAGTCAAAGGCGTGCTCGCAGTGGGAGGGCCCCTTTGTCTCCCCTTGCAGTTTCCAAAAATCACACGCAGCTGATGTGGTGATCCCCCAGCCCAGCCTCCCCCAGTGCACCATACAGAGAGGAGAAGCCCTGTCAGGTCTACACCGGATGAGCAGGGCAGGCTCCGTAATTCATCCATCGGGGCTCGCATCACTTAGGCAACAGAAGTGACAGGAATCCTCTGCTATCCTCGGCAAAGCTGCTCTGCTCATTTGCAATTAGGTAGAGGCTTGTTTGCTTGGAGCCTGCCACTGCTCCCTGCCAGCCACTGTATTTCTGTCTTGCCAACCTCAGACCACTGCGATAGGCACAGCTTGGTTCCATCTTCATGTTCAGAGACCCTGCTTTGAGACCTGTAGACAGGTCTTCCCACACACAGCAGTGGGTCAGAGAGGATGTAACCTCATATTAAGAAACCGTAGGTGAATTAGAGACTGATAAAAGGAGCAGTGCGCAGGAAGGCAGCACGCTGCGTATGACCTAAAATTTAGACAGGGGACAGCTGGGGAGGCAACAGAGAATTGCAGCCACCCAGGTCAACTGAAGAACTGTAGCCCAAAAAGGCCCACAGTTGTGTTACACATGGTCCTGGACTGAACCACCTTCCCCTTCCCCGCCATCTCCCAGATGACCCACAAAATCCACTGAGCTGTTGTCACCAGCTGCTGGATGTCGCTGCATCCTCCTGTGCAAGAAAGCCCTGTGTTCACTCCACTCTCAGCACCCTTTCACTCCCAACTTCAAGCTTTTAGAAGCTCCTCCTGCCTTACGGAGAAAACCTGCCAGCGGCTTTACCCGTGGAAAGAAACAACCCCGTCTTTCTTCCTCCTGTCACCCACTGATACCGTCCTTCTCCCTGTGCCATTGGGTCTTACCTCCGGCATGGCTCAGTGTGAGGTGCAGAAGGCTGGAAAAGAGCAGGCCCCTCAGTACGCTGGTTTTGTTGTGCGCCATGCTGTACAGCCCTGGCTGCAGGGGAAATGCAAAGGGAGCAGAATAAGCAGAGTCACAGCCCCGCTGGGTTAATATTGAACCAGAATGAAGAAACAGGACTCCAGAGGTCGTGGTGTGTCAGGGACAGTGGGACTGAGGCTCCTCTTATCCCTCCTCTCTTGGCATCTCTCTCTCCCCTCAGGGCATCTTCATTTTCTTATTTGCTGGAAGCCAAGCAAAACGTCTCTGGATCCCCACGGGACTAAAATTAGCATCCCGTTTCATAACAGGGGAGATGGTATGAGGAGCGAGAGGACATGCTTGTCGCAGAGCACAGGGAGAACTCAGGCTGGCACGGAGAGGTCCCTGCCAGCTCCTGGCCACCCCCAGCCAGATCAGCTCACTCCTTTTCCCTCAGTGCTGCTCCGCTCCCGTGCAGCTCTTGGCACCGTCACTGCCACCCCACCATGCTGGCTCGAGTCCCTGCCACTGACTGTTCTTGGAGGCTGTACTCCAGTAGCCTCGCACGCAGCAAGACTTGGCCATTCCCAGTTCTCTTTTTAGCTCCAAGCCCCCCTTACTTTTTCCCTGTGAAGTCCAGTTGTCTCTTCTCCCTGAAGCTATCGGCAAGCTCAGCCCCAGCTATTTTGGCACCAGAGCATGCAGTTTAAGTCTCCCCCTTCTCCCTTGCCCTTGCCAAGGAGCAGAAGGGGAGCCTGCGACAGCCTATGTGGAATTTAGATTTTCCTCCTAGTTAGGTCAGCAATGCCATTGGCAGTGCATACTTCTCACTGCATTATAATTCCTAGCGGAGCAGAGGAGGGTGAAGCAGCATGAAGTTTGGGCTACCCCTTTTATTCCCACACCAGTGGAATGAATTACAGTACAGCCAAAAGAAAACAGAAGCTCTGATGATCAAGGACCTAGCACACCCAAAATGAGCCAGGAAAACAAGGGCTTCCAGGAACAGGGAGGCAGAAATAGTTTGGATGTCATGCCGTCAGCTAATAAGTCAAGAACTGGGCTACCAGAGTTGGGAAAGCTCTAATGATTCCTACAGCAAGCAGAAAATTGGCACAGTGAGAAACCAGCAGAAAGCAGGGCAGGGTGGGGGTAGTCTCAGGAACCGCCACATGGCACGGAAGTGGTTGCTGCCAGCAGGGAGCATGGTTTGTGCTGTGCCTCCGTGCAGCAGATACATCTGTCATGTTTATCTCCATAGAAGGAGTGCAAATATTAGCATTAGGGTGGCTGAGGAATGACTCTGTGGCCACTGGTACAAAGAGCAGTTGCACAGTCTCCCTCCCTCATCCTGTTCTCACCCACACACCCCCCTGGGTTTTGGAGAGACACCTTTAGGACTGGCTGGGATGACCTGAGTGGAGATGACCTGGGTGGAGAAGTGTGTGTGCCCAGGACTAGGCAGGACCCTAGAAACACCCCATGTTATTTAGCAGGGGGAAGCAGCATTTGGGAGGAGCGCGCAGGCAGGGACAGGAGGGAGGTGTGAGGGCACAAACAGGTTTTGGAGGAGCGGTGAAATCAGAGCCACTGCTGTCCCACGCAGCAACCACCACTGCTCCTCACAGCCGTGGGAGGAGGCGCAAATAGCCCCAGGTTTGTGTAAGCCCAGCTGGCAAGCAGAGGGCCTTGCTCAGCTGACAGGGAGAAGAGGAGAGCAGCAAGGACAGTTTCTTTACTCTCTATACGATAATTTGGTTTTGGTCTCACATTGCAGGTGGGACAAGTGACCTCAGGGCTGCTTTCACTGAGCATAATTGAGCAAGCCCATATGGATGGGAATGCAGGGAAGAAATATCACCGTAGGAAGACAAGGGCTTCCAGGAAGCCTGGGTGAGGCTTTGAGCAGCCTGGTCTAGAGGGAGGTGTCCCTGCCCATGGCAGGGGGGTTGGAACTAGATGATCTTGAAGGTCCCTTCCAACCCAAACCATTCTATGATTCTAAGCCCACCCCCCCCCCGCCGGCTGTCGTGATAAGAGAGACAGATGCTGCTGTGTTTTATGGAGGTGTAACGCCTCTGTGCAAGTGTTTGTTATGGATCCCAATAAGAAAGGCACCCAGACTCGGTAAAGTGTTGATTAAAATGCCATTTGTTGGGGATAACATGAGAAGGCAAAAGGGGATAGCATTAGATAATCTTACCTCCCTTCAAATGCTGGGAACACTAAGTAGTACGGCATCACCCCAGGCCACGCTGCACAGATAGTGTCTGTGCTGAGGTTCACCAGCGTCGTGGTCTTCTGGGTTTTTATAGGATTCTCTCAGAAGTAAACAACTCTGTCCTTTCTGCTGTCAATCAAAAGGATGTCCACATAAGAATATGCTGCTTCACTCTAAGATAAAGACAAGGTGGCATCATCACCAGGTGCCGAGCAGAAACAACCTGCAGGGTTCCCAGTTAGGTTTAGCCGGCTAACTTTATCTGGCCGAGTGGTATGTGCAGCACTGGCCTGTATCTTTTCATGTCAACTTGTTACAGGGATCACCAGAGTATTTCACTTCATAAGAGCTTCCAATATTCTCAGTCACTTTTTTTTTTTCATTCCTGCATCTCTCTCTGTCTCTTCTTTGTAACAACCAGGCAGCCTTTACACTGCAGCTTAAGTCAACATCGTTATATTTATGCATAGATTTTTACCATCTTCTTATCTTTCCTTTAAAGGAAAGGTGTTAACATCTCTCATGGTATTGTGCATTATATAGGGTTAACTTTAAGCAACACTAGAATACAGCACTTAAGCTTGGTTATAAGACAGGTATGAATATCCTCTAATACTTACCTATGCCGTCTTTTAATGTTACTTCTGTTCTGGATCTTGCATTTATTCTGTTCCTTAAGCATTTGTTTAAAAAAAAAACCTTACTGAAACCAACCATTCTGTCACTATGTCTGGCTGCTTCTTTTCCAGTTGCCGGTCTTCTTTCCCTTTGTGAAACAGGACAAACCCACCTACCAGAGCCATTAGGTTGTTAACTGTAACTGCTCAAACTGTTTATCTCAAGATTACTCAAGGTTACAGCCATCACTTAAGTTTCAACTATTTCTTTACTTTTTTTTGCTTAATAATTGGAGATTTTCACTACATCCTGGGACACTTTCCAGCCCTTTCTGGTATCTTAGAACAAGGTTAGTAATTAAAGATGCTTGCTCTTCACGTTATAGCCTTTTCTTGTTCTCTAATGTGCTTCTAGGACTCCTCTGTTTCTCCCATTCTTGTGGTTAGCCTCTGCAGCAGGACAGCGTGCATCTGCTGTCACCTCTCTAGGGGCTTTGACTTCCACCTCCCAAATATTTAACTCTTCCATCTGTTCACCGTTCCTGTAAGCAACTTTTTGTCGTTTCATTTTCTTCCTGCCTTCACCCACCCATGAATGATGGATGCTATTTTCTTTCTTAGGGTGAAAGAGTTAGGATTTATACTTTTATCCTCCCAGAGTTCAACACAGGTGGGAGTTTTGATGTCTTTCCCCCTATGAGTTGACTTTTCTTTTTAAGTGAAGAGAGCCTTTGGCAGTTCTTTATTTCCTATAGTTATTTCCCCAACTTTCAGGGAGCAGAGTATAGAGGGTTTGGTCTTGGCCTATTTTCTTGAGCCTTTGTCTGCTCTATGACAGTTCTAGTTTGCCAGGTCAGTAGTTGGGGCATTTCTGAATATTTTCCTGAAGCAAATTATACAGTGTGATCACCAATTGTAACGCTTTGGGTACAAAGGATGAAACCCCCATCCCTTCACACAGGGGTTCCCCTGGCCCTGAAGACGGGGGAAGCTGTGGAGCAGGGAGGGCTTCAGGTCCCAGGGAATCGCCCGCTTCCCTTGCAGCCTGCTGCTGCCTTTTCATTCAAACACCTTGGTCATGTTTAAGCCAGTTTACAAGCTGGCCAAGGGTCGAACCCTGGCTGTAGTGTGAGGTTTAAGTGTAACACTTACGTATACGTGCATGCTGATACCTGGTGAGGCCCTGCCAGCACGAAAGACCCCAACCATCCAACAGACCTGTGCATTTGTCGCCCTGGAGCCTTACAGCAGCACCCTGAAGCCCTGACAGCATGGTGGAGCCCCACCAGCCAGGAAACCTGTGTGCCTGCTGTCTGATGCCGTAAGGGTCACAGGTGCACAAGACCTCCAGCCAGCCAGGTGATCCACGTGTCTGCTGCCCCCAAGCATAATGATGATCAGCATTATAATGCACCCTACTGCATGGTCCCCATGCCAGCGTATGGGACCAGGCAGGCACCCAACCCTTTTCCTCGCTATCCTTCTTCCAGTAAGGCGTTTCTTACCAGGATCCTGCCAACTACACCAAATGTAATGCACTGGGGCAAGGATCCAGTTAGGGATTTGTTAGGGATCTCTCAGTGCCTCTGAGAAAGGCACTCAGAGCCCATAATGTATTAACTAAAATACCATTTATTGGACATAACACAAGAAAGAGCATAGCATTAGGTAATCCTACACCCCTTCAGATGCTGCAAACACCAAGTTGTAGGACATCGTACAGATACCTAGTCAGGCCATGGCACGCTGCACAGACCCCATCCATGTTGATGTTCACCAGTGTCGTGGTGATCAGGGCTTTTATAGGATTTTCTTAGGAGTAAGCAACTTTTTATTCATCATTTTGCTGTCAAGCAAAAGGTTGTTCACTTAAGAACATGCTGCATCTAAGATAAAGACAAAGACACATTGGTGGCATCATCAGCAGGTGCCCAGCGGGAGCCACATGTGGGGTCCTCAGTCAGGATTAGCCGGCTAAGTTTATCCAAGTTTAGCCAAGTGATATGTGCAGGACAGCACAGATGTGCCTCTACCTACTCAGACCAACTGTTAAGCGAATAACGCTTCTGTGAGGACCTCCTAATTCATAATTGCTCCTGTGTTTTCTGTCCCGTTATCTCAGAATAAAGAAGGTAGTTACAGATCAGCAAATTAAGCAATAGGGGCCTGGATTCTCCCCTTCCCTCCCCCCAGGTTGCTCCCCCTTCTCTCTCGCTTCTGCTGTGACAGAGGGCACATGCTTCAAACACAGCACACAAGCCCAGCTCCAGCGAGAACACTTTGCAGCTGTGTCAATATTTGGAAACTGCAAGAGTTAGGATGGGCACCAAAGGGAGCGCAGTATGAAGCACTGCGGCTTCTCATACAATTCCCCCCTCCCACGCCTGTACTCCCGCTGGTCCCTCTCCAAGCACCCAGGGCAAGGACTGAGCTCATCTACCTCCTGAGTTTAAAGAAAATAGCTCAAAATAAGGACACCCAAATGTTTATTAGCTGAATTCACCTTCCAACCTCACTTCACATCAAAATGTCATGGATCTGACTCAAGCACCTTGTCTACAAACTGGTTGTAAAAGTTCCTGGAAAAAGCCGAATGTAGAAACTACAAAGCAGCATCTCAGATTGTCACGTTACTGCATTCATAGCACCCCAAAAGGGAACTGTGCTAGTGGTGATTCCCTGGTGACACTATACCCTCCTCTTGTGCAGGGGATGCAGTGCCCAAAGAATTTAGGCCCTTAAACGAAACTTATTTGGGGAAATGCAGATGTTAGAAAGGGGCAAGATGGAGATCAAGAACAGCTAAAACTGAGGATGCAGCAAATAAAAGCGGTGTTTGTGTAACACGTGAAAAGGAAGTGCAAGGTGGGCAAGTCTGAAAGACCTCTGCGTGGGCTGGGATTTTTGGTCTCTTCCTCCATGCACGTGGCATTGGGAACTGTGCACTTCCTTCCTGAAATAGGACCAGTTTCCTTCAGCATGCCTCAGTCGGCAAATGAGCACTAAAGATGGAGCAGTGGAAATACTGGAGCGTAGCTGTGGTGGTGCTGTCTTGTAGCTTTTTGCTGCAGGGAACAGGAAAGAAGTGGAAGAGGGGAAGCAAGAATGTGAGAAAAAGTACAAGATTCATGAACCCAACTTGAATGTGGAGGGGAAAGGCGGAATCTTCTGAGTATACTGAGATGAACTCTTGGGCCCTTACCTGGAGGGGTGAGGAGCCTCTTGGCTGGGGACAGTGAAAATTGCACTGTACAATGCAATTTGCACAGTGAGACACGAAGCTATCCTTTCACGTCCTCAGACAGACCATCCAGCCACCGTAAGGCCAGGAAGCTGACAGCAAGCAAACCAGGTGACAGTGGAGAAGGAACACTCAGCCCTAGCTCCAAGGCAGGACTTTGCTTCTGCTAATTGTCAAAAATGCTCTTCAAATAACCCACAACAGAGACACCTTGTAAACACTTGGGATGCTGCTTCCCAGCAAAGTCTACCTCAGCATCACCATCAAATGATCAGAAGTGCTGCTGAGCTCCAAGAATAAAAGCCCAGGAAAGTGCTTGAATTGCAACAATTAATTAGAGAAAGAAAAACCTGAAAGGAAAGCATTGTCCAAAGCCGCTGCTTTGAGACTTTTCCTGACGTCCCCACGGTGCACTGTCACCCCCCGACAGCAGAACAGAGGCAGAGCAGAAGCACTGCTCATTAACGTGGTGGGTGTCCTCTCCAAGAAGTTATTCCCATCAACAGCCAATGCCTTTGCTGCACCAGGCCTGGCATGTGGCATGTGTAGGCTTATACCTGCAAGGGGGAGCTTCCATAAAGACCCAGGTCTACACAGGCAGTTACCTCCAAGACTGTTAATTCTGCCTGGGGCTGAGCCACAGGGCTTTGTTGCCACAGAGAGACAAGACAGCTAGGGTTTTTTATCCCATTTTAATACGTACGGAAGATCCGCCAGGGCGGGCTGGGATAGTCAGGTCCCAGTCTCGACCTCCACCACTTCTGCCACTGCTCCAAAGCCCACCCCCTCCTGGATGATGACCACATTGTTTGGTGAGCCCTCGTCCTGCACGATAATGCACTTGTCCTCATGCTCACAGATGGCGATTTCGATGATGTCCTTTGCCGACGGCAAATGCCCAGCAGGACTCCTATGTGTCCCAGCATGTGGGGGGCTGCCTCGAGACTGGTAAGTAGCAATGCAGTTACTGCTGGCTGTGAGCAACAGCTCGGCCTCATTTGCTGGCCCCGGCACCTCCACCATGAGCAGGGTGGGCTCTGCCACAACCTCCTCCTGGTGGCCCTTCCTCTGAGGCCTTTTCCTTGCTGCCTGGGGTAGCTCCACAGCAAGCGAGGCCGCTACAGTGGTGAGTTCCTTGGTGTCCTTTTCTGGCTTGTGGGTGAACACATGACGCGCAAGGCTCTGGGGAAGGGTGTAGCCCATGCCACAGAGCTCGCATTTGTAGGGCTTGTCAGCCAGGTGGGATTTCTGGTGGCGCCGCAGCTTCGTGGCCAGGGTGTAGGACTTGCCGCACTGCTCGCAGCGGAAAGGGCGCTCGCCGGTGTGCAAGCGCTCGTGGGCACGCAGCGTGTGGGGGTCCCGCAGCGCTTTGCCACAGACGGTGCACAGGTGGGCCTCACCCGTGTGGGAGATGAGATGTCGCCGCAGCTCTGGCAGCTTGGGGAAGGCATCACCGCAGAAGCGGCACTTGTAGGGCTTCTCACCCGTGTGCAGCCGGAGGTGCTCGCGCAGGTTGCTCTGCTGTCGGAAGTCCTTCCCGCAGTAAGGACAGGCGTAAGGGCGCTCCCCCGTGTGCAGGCGCATGTGGTTGCGCAAGGAGCCAGGGTTGGCCAGGTGGCGTCCACATATGGCACACTGGCATCCCTTGGGACCAGCTGGGCCAGTCCCAGTGGCCAGGTGGATCTTCCTGTGAATACGGAGAGAGGGACGGCGCGCAAAGGCCTTGCCACACTGCTCGCATGAGAAGGGACGCTGGCCAGTGTGCAGGACCTGGTGCTCCTGCAAGTCTCGCTTGGTGCGGTAAGCCTTGTCACACTGGGTGCACTGGAAAGGCCGCATACCCCGGTGGGCAAACACATGGGCCTTGAAGCTCTCCTCCGAACTATAGCTCTTGCCACACTCTGTGCACAGGAAGGGCTTGTGGCCAGCATGGACAAAGCGGTGCTTCTTGAGGTGGCAGAGCTGCAGGAAGGCTTTGCCACACTCACTGCAGCGGTACCTGCGCTTGATCATCTCCTTATGGGACAGGGCTTTTGGTGGGGGGCCTGGGCTGCCAGAATGACCCTCCACTAGCTCCGTATATACCTCCTGCTCCTCAGGCCCCTCCAGTGCGCCCTTTTCCCTATGCGCTGGGGATGCCGGTTTGGAGTCTTTGGAAACTTTGCTCTCTTTCTCACAAGTCTCTACACTTTCTCCTTCAGAAGGTCTGGGCTGCTGGGGTTCCTGCCCAGCTGTCCTGCCACCACAGTCCTGCAGGCACTTGTGGAGCTGGCTGGCCAGAGCATGCACCTTGTTTGGCTTGCCAACCAAGTGACCACTGAGTTGAACCCCATTTGAGGGTGACGACAGATCCAGGTCTTCTGGACATGCCTCTTTATGCCCCATCTCGACTTTTTCTGCAGCAGATCTAGGATGCACATCCTCATCCAATTCTTGCTTGCACCTGCCATTGGCCTTAACGGTTGAGATGGCCTCAAGGTGCTGATTCTCAGTCCTCTGCACCTTGGCTTGCCATGGCTCAAGTTCGGAAGTTGTGCTTTCCTCTTCCTGCAGCCCATGGAAATGCTTGGTGACCGGCCTCCTAACCTCAGTAGGGACATCAAAGACTGTGGTTTCATCAGCTACCACCTTGGAGACACTGGGATCCCCTGCACAAACACAAAAGTATGGTCACTGACGTAAATGCTAGCTATCGTTATATGACACAATTGCTGCAACATCAGAGGATCATGAACCTCAGAGACAGTGACACTGCTATACAGTAATTCTGGGGCTCTGGCATAAAAATCATTACTTCTATGACCTTTTCTTCTTTTAAACCCGGGGAAGCGGGGGAAGCCTCAGTTCTCTCACCACTGACAGCACCAGTGCTGCATTTCTGGCGTGTCACAGGCGGTATTTCTAAGAGATACCACGCCTGGCATAAAACAGGGTGGCATGCTCCTTTCTCAGCTGGTCGCTCTTAGAAGCGAGGCCAGGTCGGGACAGCAACCCCGGCGGGGCTGCGGGGCGGACACCAACCAGCGCAGATACCGGGGGGCAGCACCGTCCCCCCGGCAGAGAGCCCAAGCCCCCGGAGGCCCGGCAAGGCCTCGTTTCACCCCGGCGCGGCACCTACCTGCGCGGGGCTCCGCCGCCGTCCCGCCGGGAGAGGCCCCGTCCCCCCGCACCGCCGGCCGCCCCCTTGGCCCGGCCTCCCGCGGCGCCGCGATCCCCTCGCCTCCGTCCGGCCGCC
>VYZM01015413.1:128630-173734 GCA_013398915.1 Dromas ardeola
TTCACACTGTGGCAAAGTGCAGGGACTTGCTTGATGTGTCCAGAAAAACAGCCACTTGTGCAAATGAAATGAAACGAAACAAAACTGGGAGGAGGTAGACGTGGCAGCAGAGTCTGAAAAATAACGCAGTCACCCCAGAACTGGGATTCCTTTGGGCCTGAGCATTGCTTGTTAATCGGTCTGGGAAGAAGAGGCCACTTGGCTTTTGTAATTCTTTATTGTGTGTAAGTACAGGTCCAGGGCGTGGTAATTACATGCATAGACCTATTTTGATATGTAGATTTACTTCTGAATTAATAGTACATCTGGCAGAAAAACAGGAAAAGGAAACTGCCGAGTAGGTGCAGCTTAGAAATAAATGATGGAAAAGCAGTGAAACTGGAACTGCAGAAAAAAAAAAATAGTCTGTGTGAATAACAGCTACCAAGAGTTCATAGATACAAGTGACCTAGGTAAATTCTGGTGGGATCTTGTATAAAGAGTCTCCAGTTCAGAATTTGTGTGAAGATTGTATTTTAAAGGGCTGAGGTTTCTCCCCTTCAGCAGAACGTGCTGTTCTACAGCACATTTCTCTGTTATCAAGAAAGTGAATTTTTATTAGACAGCAAGTGTTCTGGTGTTCAAGTGTTCTGCACCAGTGTAGGTGAAGAAAACATACTTAAATGCTTTGAAAAGTGGAAACTGTTGGCTCTTTAGAGCCTGGCATTAAGTAAATGCTTCTGATGTCAGTCGTGATTCTTTAGTTTTTAAATGTTTGACTAGGCTTTTTACTTTTTAAATCCAGGTACATCATTTTTCTTACCTTATGATTGGCTATACAGGGCGTATCACTTGCATCTTGTCATGACATTTATCTAAAACAAGTAGGGTTCTTAAATTGTGCTAACTCTGGTGAAATGCTGTTTTTTGACAACCATTTCACCCTTATACCGATACAGGATGGACTCTGTTCAAATGACAGGTGCTGCTTATGGGTCAGTTTTGACCACACAGGGGAAAAATCTCATGCAGCTGCAATGTCAGGAAGGAAAATGTATACTCTTACACTAAAATCCACAAGTAGTTTGTTACATCCTAACTCCAGGTCTCTCCTTCCCAGGGCCTGCTAGTTCTCAGGCATTTAGAGGATTATATTTCTTTAAACTGTTCTAGGGTCACCTGATGTGAGACCCTGTTCTTTTATCTTTTGTACTGTTGGGAAAGGCTGGGGAAAATTCTGCAAAAGCTTTCTAGGGCTCTCTGGGAGCTACAGTCTGGTTCACAAGAAGGACCTGAAATCTAAGAGGTCAGTTCTGTCATGGAGCACTCACCTAGAGCCTAGGAATGGAGCTGCCTGCCTGGCTGTGAAAAGCACATGGAGGTATCTGGGGAGTCTGGTCTGCTCTTTCAAGGGGTAAGGAAGGTTTTGGCAAGAGCACTATCCGCTGGGTTCTTTTTCCAGCATGGAAGTGTAAGGAACCTACTAACAACTTCCTTCTTCCACATGGTGCCACACTAGGATTAATTTCTTGCCTAAGGGGAAATCCCCCAGTGCTGTCTAATAACCAGCTCTGCTGCCTCTGATCAAGCACTGTGGGTTGACTGTGAGGCCAAGACGCAATCTGTGTAGGGACAAGCGAGGATGCTTGGTGTCTTGCTGGTCCTATGGCAGTACCGTCACTGCCTCGTGGGAAGATTTGGATTTGGTCCCTAAGCGCTTCAGGACCTCGCTTTGGGGACACTTGCTACTGGGCATCCCCAAGAACGTCACAGGAAAGGCATCTCAGTGGATGGCAGCAGTTGAATGTAGGTCCTCTGTCCCCACCAGGGCAGGGAAGTCCCTGGGAGCTGGGAATGTTGAGGGGCTGCCCTGGGGGGCCGCGAATGCTTCCTCAGCATGGGGTGCTGGGTTGTGGGTCTGCTGGGCTGCAGCGGGGAACGCTTCAAGCACACTGAGTCATAGGAGTCAGTGCCTGGCGTTACCATAGAAATCGGATCAGCTGCAAGGGGTGGGGAGTCCTCGCCTGTCCCTTGGCTCCACTGCTGCGTGGTTCCACCATGAGCTCACAGTACAAGGGAACCTGATTTCTTGCTCCTTGTCACTTTGGTATCAGAGGAGCTCAGGCAGATCTCGCAGCCCTCACCGGATGGCAGGGAATAATTTTGCTTGGGTCTCTGCTTGGCTGCAGTGGTCAGACCCGGTGTGTTTGCCATGCTCTCTTGGTGATCCGCTGCCCTTATACGTCTTGCCCTTTCATATTTCGGGAATCTAATTTCATTTGCTTAGCAACACCTCCCAGCCCTTTGGGAGCCCCAGAGAGGTGAAAGCTGGTTGTAAACTGGTAACAGATGAGGGAGGACAGGAAGTAGTAAGCATGGAGTGATCCAGAGGGAGAGGACAAACACTGAATATCCAATTTGCTGTGCTCTCAAAATGCATCCCCAAGCTTGGTCGCAAGTGTTGCCCTGAGCATGGACGTGACGCCTTCTGATGCTCAGCCTCTCACAGTTTTTGTTCTCTGTGCTCACATCCAAGTAGCTGTTTCGTCAGCTTCTCTGGATAAATATACACATGCACGCCCTAGGGATGGGAGGTGGAAGACATCGTTGCCCCCCTCCCTTCTGCTAAAGGAAATAGCTTTACTCTGTGAATATAATCTTTCCACACAAAGGCGTTGTGCCTCCTCAGATCGTCTTTGAACCCTTTGCTCTCCTCATAATGCAAAACAAGCACAAGCCTGTCTGAGAAACAGGGTTACAGAGAATGTTGCTGATCCAAGGTGTCATTTTGTTTTGCTACAGTTCCTCTTGGCGTGCTGCCTGTTGGCCGCTGAATTGCTTTCAGTGTGGTCTGTGTGAGCAATCCAGATCTATGTACTTGTCCTTTCAAGTGTTTCCTTGCTTATTTCCAGGATGCTGACTTTAGAGGCTAACAGCTGTTTCCTAGGGGTTGTCCCTAAGAACTGGTACCCCTAGGAGGTACTGTACGCTGTGCTAGCTTAGTCCTGGGTGTGACATATCTTCTGCTGCAGGTGAGAGCGAGAAATACTTGAAAGCAACAGCAAACACATTGAGCTGTCTGTTGCTTGGACCCTCTTAATTCCTTGGTCTCCTCAGTATTACGGCATGCTTGGTGAAAAATACTCATTCTAGCAATATGGCTTTAAATTAAAGATATGATTCCTTGCTGTCTTGTAGGAGAAGGGATTTTCTGGGTGATGCTGAAAAGAGATGAGGGTTAAAGAGATGAGGGTTGTGTGTGTATTGTTCTCCCTGTCTTACTAGCTCAGCCTACGAAATCCTGTTTTAAGAAGCTGCTTGTTCACTTCTGTGTTCAGATCCCAGCACACTGAAGCACCCACTTCAGTGCTGTTGAGAGCTCTGTCCCTCCCTTCCAGGGAGAAGGGGGGTGATTCCTGGGAAAGCTTCCAGCACTTGGCCGACTGTGGAAACAGCCGGGCTTTGTGCCAGCCCTTGGGGAGGGAGGGGGAGCTCAGAGCTGGTACCATGAGTGTGTCAGGCAGGGGCTGGTGTAGCCTGTCGCCTTCCTCAGCGTCTTGCTGCTGCTCCTGTTTTGGGAGAGAGACTACTCTGGGCAGAGCTGTGGTCAAGCAGTGACTCACCGAGAGAGTTGGTACAGGCTCCTCATGGCCTTTTGATAGCATTTGGCAGGAAAGAATCTGACATATGTCAGTGCTCCTGGCTTGGAGGAGGAGGAGTTCCCGCCTGTGTTAAGGGGGAGGGGAAGTGTGATCTCTGGATAAGTGAAGATAAGGGAGGATTTGAGGAAAATCAGTGAGAAGAGGAATAGTCTCGATGGGGAGGTAAACTTGTGATCTCTGTGTCTCACCTAGCAGTCGCCAGTCCTCGTTCTAGACGCTGAAAAATAAACTGCGCTATTTGGGGACCATGGCTACAGACCCACTCTCAGAGCTTCAGGACGACCTGAACTTGGATGATACCAACCAGTCCCTCAGCCAGCTCAAACTGGCCTCCATAGACGATAAGAGCTGGCCAGCAGACGAAGCCCCTGCTTTTCCCAAAACAGGTGAGTATCCTGATCGTTCGGGGTCTGGGTTTTGGCCAAAAAGAAATTGTTTGTCCCACAACATTGTGGTCATATCTACATATACAGAGAGCCCCAGCTCCATTTGAAAGCTTTATAGACACATTAAATCTTGTGCCACACCCGAGTGAATTAGCCCTGCCCTTGAACAGCACTAAAAAGCTCAGAGCCAGCTGATGTAAATAGACTCTTCTCAGTCTTGTGGTGGGCTGCACTTTGGTGCTGACAGTACAGACATGCTGTAAGTCCTTGAGTGTCCGCTGTTGTGGTTTCTTGAAGGATAGTTTGGCCTTCCTGAGTGGAAGGGTCTTGAACTTCCATGTGGGAGGTGGGCTGGAGATCCGAGTTGTTGCTCTGAAATCCTGGGACTACTGCCCAAAGAGGTTAGAGTAGTTAGCTCTAGGGCATATAGGACAGCCATCCATCCATCAAGGGACGATTTTAAGATCCTCCTGCTCTAAAAAACCATGAAGGTGCCCTTGGCACTTGGTTTTGGTCTTTGTCAATGTTTTTGACACATCTGAACAGTTGTTTTTGAGAGGGTGTATAGTCTGAGAGACATGTACGGACCTCATAGGATTGACAGGTCTCATCTGAAGTCATTGCTGCTCTTGCCCACTCAGAATTTCAAAGGTGGGTTTCCGAGGTGGACAGGACAATAGTCCCTCCCATGTTAAAGAACCATTTTTTCTCATCCCTCTACTTCTGTTGTACCCGTTGCCAAGGTGCTTCAGATCCCTTCTAATTGCCTGTTCCTTGTGTTTTGTGCAGAAGACTCCAAAGGCTCCCCTGAGCCCATCACTCACCTGCAGTGGGATGATCCCTACTATGATATCGCCAGGCACCACATTGTGGAAGTAGCAGGTAGTGGTCTTTCTCTTTTCTCCTTTGGTGTCTTTGCAGCTGGGCTGAGGAAGGGTCTTTCTAATGGGGTTGTGGGGGCATCTGCTGTATGCCAGGCCCAAGTGGCAATGACAGCTGGCATTGTAAACAGAAGGAGCGCCAAACTTCTTGAATGTTTGCAATTTGTGTAATTTTCCATTGACCTCGGTTAGATTTGCATTCCTTCTTGGCTCTTACCGTCTTGATTATATTATTAGTGGGACTTGGTTGCTTTTGCTGAATTGTTTTAGATGTGGCCCTTGACTATATCCTGAGCACAAGATGCAGTTTTTGCATGATAATGCCACAGAAGTTACCCTGTTATGCTGTACAGCTGCAAGGTCTTCAGCTGACTGAGTTATCCCCAATAGGTCTGGCAGCTCTCTATTTGTTATATCTGAATGGCCAGAGCTCGTCATCCTGTCCAGAAACAGCATTTACAGAAATCTGAAATAGGGGGAATAAGCCCACGTCCCTCTATAAGGGAAGACCTGATCATTCAGGGTCACAAGCATTCGGACTTTCTCTGTGTGGTTGTCTTATCCATGTTATTTTAATTATACTAACCCTTGGCAATTTACTGTTGGGACCCCCATAAGAAAAAGTTTTGGGGGTAGTTTTTAGTTTGCTGTGGTAAGTCTGGGGGAAGGGTAGTCCCTGTTTGTCTTGCATTTCTGGTTTAAAAAAAAAAAAAGCACCTCTTCAGCCTGTTGTGACTTCATTCACACTTCCTCCTTGATTATCTATAGCCACCTCCTACCCCTTCTATTGCCATTTCTGTGTACCTTGGTCCCTGCCCCACATGTGAATTTGTAGCGAAGCAGAGGCACAAGGTGGAGTCCTCCTGATTAAGGGTTGTTCTGCAGCAGGGTTTGACCACAGAGGGATGATTCTCAGGCACTTACCTTGGTAAGAGTTGTCCTGATATCATTCTTTTCTGGGCTGTCTTCTAGAATGAGCTTTTTGTCATAACCTCTCATGTTGCATTTTTTGGGGGAACAAAATGATAATGGCAAACTCAAAACTAGTTGTCCTTTGTCTCCTCTGTTCCTCTGGCTGCTCAGGTTGATAGGTCTGGTGTTTAGCATTTGGGCCATTATGTCTTGTAGATTTGCCACAAGTGCTTTCATTTGCAAATGTATTACTAACCTTCTTTTCTTTGGGGCTGGAGTTTCAGGAGTGAGGTTGATAGGGGTCTGGTTCCTGGTCTCCCTGTTGCTGAAACTGGGAAGGGACAGATGTGTGGGCTCCACCATTTCTGTGATAATACCTAGACTATTCGTAATTCAATGGTAGAGGTAACGGGTGTTTCTGGTCTCTGGGAGCTGGTGAGTTAAATGATACTGTTGTTCACTTCAGACAAAGCTTCAGACAAAGTGCTTAGCAGAGAGTTTAGATGGGAGACATTGATAAGACTGGAATGTCAGTGCAAACCAAGGATATACTTTGTGTGCTGCCTCCTGACCTAAGCATCAGGCTTTCTGCGGGATTTCTGTTCCGAGGTAACAACATATTTTTTTTTCCCAAGCTCTCAGAATGGAGTATCACTCCAGTGGAGGTGTGTCTCAGTGGCTGTTGGAAAGCAGCAATTTCACACGTTGTCTGGGATAGCAAATGAAGAATTAATCTGACTTCCTGAAAGGATTTTGGGGTGGTATGATGACTGTCTGGGAGGTGTGCCTGCATTCTGAAAGAGATCTCTTCCCCGTCATGGTTTAAATCTGTGTTTCTAGTGAGCTCTCTGTCCCTGTCGTGTCTCTGCATAGTGCAGAAGCAGCTCAGAGAAGCTACTGTTGTTGGCTGCTTCTGGCCACTTTTCACCAATAGCTGGTTTATCTGAAAGCCTGTGATGGCTTCCTCCCCCAGAATGTGGTGTGATGCCTTTCTTGGCAGCCTAAGAGCTAGTAACAGAGCTCCGGATAGTGGATTTGATGCCACGTAGTTTTGAGTCTCGCTGACGTCTCATCTCCTAGAAGCAGGATTTATGAAGTTGATCAAAGGGGCCTAAATTGTAATCTGGGCTCCGGGGTGAAGCTGTTTGTTCAGTTTTCTTGGTCAATAATTAATAACAGTGACTGTTTGGAGAATCAGGCAGGGTAATGTTCTCTGGGCTGTTGTTGGAGGCAAACAATCTGGGAAAATCGTATTAGAAGTAGCCTGGAGGATCAAAATCTCACTGGAGGATTGAAATGGAACTGTTCGGATCTGGCTCTACTGCGAAGTTGTGCTTGTCAGCACCTTCACGTGCAACAAACGCTCCTGCGCTGAGCTTGAAACAGAACAGCTCCACCCTTGTTCTCTTGTCAATATTAGCAAGCGGCAGGAGATCAAGGGTAGTTTTATCCATTCTGCTGATTTATGAGCTTTCTCTTCCGTGCCCTTCCCTGTTCTGCACTTCAGAGCAGAAAGCATATGGCTAACTCTGTTCTGGCCTTCCCTGAAATATGTTCTGGGATGATGATGCTATTTTGAGGCAAAAGCAGAAGGCTTCTTCCCATCCACGGGCTGAACTCCATGATCCCAGGGTTATCCTGTGTAGTCAGAAAAGTAATTGCTTCTTGCAGGATGGGTGCACAGTGTTAATAACTTATTAAATGCCCAGTTTTGATGACAAAAAGTTAAGAGTGTTCATTTTCTAGCTGACCTTAATTCTGATTCAGTTCAAGGCATGCTGGATTTGAATATCCAAGCTCTCTGGCCTAAAGAGGGAAAAAATACTGAAAAACCTTTTGCAGGATTTGTTAGAAAAATAATGGGTTTGGTTTTGTTTTTCACTTAAAAATAGTGCAGCAGTTTCACGGAGACTGTCCTTTTTGCCCTATGCTCCTGTCTTTACTGGGGACCGGGATCTTCCTGGAAGAGGCCATCCATGGGGCACTGCTTTCTGTCCACTGGAAGGACCAGGCGTGTCATCATTGTCCCTAGAGGTGGTGTGTCTCAGGAAGATGAGGGCAAAAGACATCCAGACCACAGTTCTGCGGCACTACCATGGCATTGTTATGAACCAGAATATTTTAGTTCTGGGAAACCTTCTTTTGGTTCTGGGATTCAATGGTTTTCTGAAGTGGAGAGATGACACTCTGCCTATCCTTTCAGACCAGCCTTAAGGTGTGTGTTTCTGGAGTGTTTCACGCAGGCTCTGGAGAGGTCTCTGCATGGTTGTGCTCTTCTTGACTCCAAGTTCCTCTTTTTGTGAGCATTGTACCAGAGAAATTTGTCTTTACATGTGTCTTTACACGTGTAGAGGCAGCTCGATTTCACTGCCCAAACCACTTCTGCAAAGTGTCCTTTTTTTTTTTTCCCTTGCTCACGTCACGTAGCGTTTGGAGGAAACGCAGGCATTTGTTTGAAGGCTGTTGAGGAACTATCTCAAATTTCTGTTACATTTGTTTTTCTGCATCCTCCTGCTAATTCTTTTATGGCAAAGGTGCTGCTTCCATCTCCTTGGGGGTTGAGGCAGACTAGAGTGACATAATCTTGGCCTTGAATTTCAGCAGAGGCTGAATTGCAAGAATATGGCAGATAGTTAACAGTCTGAAGGAGGTCTCTGGAGAGGGCAGTTCCTACTGGAAACCTGGGACTGTTTGGGAAGAGCAGGGCTCTTGACAGGTCTCTGGCAGTGTGTTCCTCCTTCTTCTGCCCAGTCTGAAATACTGGTCTCGCCTTTGTGGTCAATGTGCAAACCTGTAGCTATGAGATGCATCAGCATTCACATTTTACACAATAACTGGCTTTCTTCCTTTTGGGAAAAGAAAACTGGAGCTTAACCCATGATTGGCATATGAATTTTCTGCTGCTGTGGAGGCTAGAAGTTGGTGTAGCAGTTGTCAGGAGAGTGGCCATCACTGTTCAGTTCAGCTATGTATTCCCTGCCCAGTGACTTCAAAGCTTTGCCGAAGCTCGGAGTATGTTTCTGCTAGTTTTTGTGGAAAATCTGCTGCCTCACACCATTAATTGGCAGTCTGCAAGGCTGCCCTCGCAGAGAAGGCATAATGCTAGTGTGTGTAAGACCTGCGATTGAAGTGGCAAAGCGAGGTGGAGAGCTGGGGATGTACCTTCTTGCTTGTTACTAAATTGAAACTGCAGTTTCAACAGTGAATCTTTTTTTCAGTGGTGAATCTGGCACCAAACCTACCTGAAAAGCACTGTGGCTGGCTGTTGGCTGCAGGCGCCAAAGCTGTAACTAGTGCTGATGATTTGCAGTTCCTGTCGGTGATTGACGTGGGGAGATAAAATCAATCTTGGAGCACCGGTAGCTGCCATTTCACTAAGCAGGCACACAAAACTTGTGTGGAAAGTATGTTGCAGTGCGTCTTTGGTGGCATTAGCCACCCATTAGGGCTCAGCAAAGGCCTCTGATAACAAGGGTCCTTTTCCCTTCCAGTATGGTACTTTATTACTGGTTTCATTAATACAGGGTGCCTGCATTTCTGCTGCTTTTGGATGTAGTTTCTGACTGACTTTTCTATTTTTTGGTTGAAGAGTATTTGCATGATATGGAATGCAAAGTTGCTTCTGTAGAATTGGGCCCATCTAGAGCAAGCCCAGCTTGTGCCCTATGTTTTGACATGTGAGATCAAGGGAATGGAGAGTTTCTAAGGGATTCTAAATTTCTAAGAGAGACCAAGGGAATGGAGAGTTTCTTTCTAGAGCCCTGCTCTGCACAGACTCCTGTCTTGATATGCCCGTGTGGGTCTGTTGAGTATATAGCTGTGAGAGTGATGGAAAGGGGCTGCATGTGGCAATAAATGCCTTTGTAGACTCCTCCCTGCCCAGAGAAACCTTTTTTCTTTTTTCTAATTGGCAGTTTATTTTTTTTATTCAGAATCTACTAAACTTTCTTTTTTTTTTTAAAAAAAAAAGCTCTGTGTGTGTTGATGATCTAAATTGTTCCCATCTTCAGCTTATTAGTGAAATTTAGCTTCTTGCAAAACAATCTGTTGGATGTGTTATTCATATGATATGATGCCATTCTCCATACACTTCTGATGTTGTTCAAAGGACCTTGATGTTCAGAATTAATTGTGTTTAACCCTTTTAAAAATGTCAGTGCGGCAGTTGCCATTTTGATGGTAGGGGAAGTGTAACAGTAAGGGCCAGAAATTTGACTGTGGTTATATGGATTTAGTTGCAAACTCAAGAAAGAGATTTGTGAATCATAGGTTGCTGTAACTGCTTCTAATTGTTAGATAAGGTTGCTTTGGAGAGGAGCATTGCGGAAAGGTGAAACGGAAGGAGCTTGACTGCTGCAAGACTAAATGCAAGCAACTAAATGCGTCCCAGTGGCAATCTGGCGAGATTCTGAGACTTTATACTCACTATTACTTTCCGGGATAAGGTGCGAAGCTTGGCTTGCTATAACTTTGTTTCTGTTCCTCCAGACCAGGGTGCACTTGATGGGGTCCAACCAGGTAGGTAGATTTTTTTGTGGCACTAACGTTTGGTACTGTAGATCATGGTATTTCTTTAGCATGACTGTGGCCTGTAGCTGGACTGTCTCAGGGGAGCCCAAACTTTGCTCAGCCTTAGGCTGCACTGGCAACTTTTCAGGAGTCCGAAGGCTGCACAAAACTGTGATCCAAGGGCTGCACCTCTGCTTCAGGCACAGAAGAATCATCTGAGCCAGATTCGGCGTGTGGGCTTTACCTTGGGCACTTTGGGGGTTCTTGGGTCTCAGTGTAAATACATTCTGTTCCTCTTCTGTCATGGTGGTGGCCTGCTTGGACCAGTTCAGTTTGAACTTGGATTTACCTTGTTGTCACGTGTGCTTTGGAAGTTCATCCTAGGATTGCTTCCTTTTCCTTCATATGATCTGCTGCTGCGCTCATGTGCTAAGCAGCTGGCGCTTAAACTGAATTCTCCAGCTGAAAGCAACTGTTATCTATTTCTTCTCCATTTGGCTGCAGAGATGATGTATTTTGATAACTTGTTTCTCATTCTAGCCTGAAGCTGTGCTAGACTGCTCTGTCCTTGCTGAGCATTTGTTAATCCTCTTTGAACTTCAGTCCCAGGCCTTAAGAATTTGGCTGTCAGTGCTTTCACACTTCTCGATTGTAGATGAAGCCCTTTTTGGTGTGAAATTCTTCCTGCTGTTTCTGAACAGCAGTCCAAGACCTTTGCAGAATCCATAGAATTGCTCATCCTCAGTACCTTGTTACCTGGGCTCTTCTTCCCCATTTTTCGTGCTCTCAGGCATCCTCCCATTTTGCATGCTTTAATCGGACCCTCTAGTACTTTTTTGTATCAGTTAAGGCTGTAGTCACTTGGTAAGACTGTGTGATTCTGGCAGTGTTTGGATATTGGGAATATCTAGGTGGAAGATGTCATGTATTAAAATACTTCTACTTTGAACTCCTTACTTTCTTTTCCTGAGGGTCTAAATCCACTTTAAAATTGAACAGACAGCTGAAATCTACCAACTATACTTGAACACTGCCCAGCTGTGTCAAAAGCTTGGCAGGAACTTGAAATGACATTAGAGAAGTTTTTTACTGACAGTGTCTCTGATAAACACCCTAAGCTTTGTGAAACTTGTGTAGTAATGTTCCAGAATTATGTAGTGGTGTCCTCGCCTTGTCCCTAAATTCTGTTAACTTTGCTGTTTCACCAATAACACTAGCTTTTGGTGGCAAGTTTTAGCCGTCTGCATTCTCTCAGTATCAAAGTACCGGGATATTCCCATTTGAATTTGGGCCTTCAGCTGAGGGTACCTGATGAAGGCAGGAATGAGCAGGGTCCCTGGACTGCAGTTTTGCTGCCAGCTGAATAATATGACAGCCTCCAGTCATGGCATAAGGGCTAAGTGATATATTTCAGGAGAAACACCTAGAAATACGTAGCAGCATTTGCAAGTCAAGCACGTATTTTCCATGTTGGCTTTATAGATTCATTTAATACAGAGTTCTGTCTCAGGACAGTATTGCTCCATTGATATGAATTTCTGCCCTGACACATTTGCATTGCTGCAGGTTGCAATCTGAAACATTCGCTTCAGTATTTAAACTTCAGCCCTTTTAGAAGTCTGGTCCTGCACTGATGGTTCAAAACCACAGCAGTGATGTTCCTTGCCCCTTGTCTCAGAAGTGCAGAGGAAGAACTGAGTTTGGGCCTTAAAAGCACCATAACAATGTTCAGGAGAATGACTGTGTCCATTAGCGCTGCCAGTCAATATCTCTTTAGATGAGCAGCAGTCTTGACTGGATAGGCTTTGCATATTGGCTACTGTCTTGCTCTTTGTTGTTAAAAAAATTATATCTAAATTTCATCCTATAGGGAGATTAATTCCAGTGTAGATTGAAAATATTTTTAATGTATGAACTTACTCACAAAGGTATGCACATTGTTGGGGTTCTCTGTGAGTACTGATAGTATGTAATTGCTTCTTTGTTGGTTTGCTGTTAGCTATTGAGCATTCCTCATCGGGGAGAGGTAGGAGACAGCCTGAGAAGCTGAGTGATTACTTCATGGTCTATAGTTGTGTTCAGTGGAAACTTTAGCAATTTGCAATTGCAAACGAGGGGTGAAAACCTAGATACATAAGATTAATATTGCAAACAGGAGAGCAAACAGTACAAGGGATGAAGCATCTGGGAAAGATCAAATGTGATAAGAATCTGTTCGGTCTGAGGCGGAGGGCCACCTGGAGGCAGTTTCCTCCGACAGTCAAGAATGCATGGAATGGGCTTTACATTCTTGTTTATAAGTTGGAATAACTGAATGTTCAGCTTTGATGCTTAGGAGCTGAATTTTGTCTTGTCTGGAGGAACCAGACTGATCTGAGATATGTCAGGTGGAAACAGGATTCGCGGTTGGTTATTTTGAAAGTGGTGTTGACAGGCTGAGCTCAGCGTGATGAAACTGGAGTGAAACCCAGAACTCAGTAATGGGCGTGCTGGCTCCTGTGTAGGTCTCGCGCATAAATTCATTCTGATTTGGAAGGCAAAATGGGCCACTCCTTTTTCATTCTTCCAAAGGACTATAGATTATCTTTTGGTGTACTTGGCCCTGGAAATTATCCAGGGGAAACATGCCATCTCCCTTTTGGTAGAATCATGGATTGTCTGTTTTTTCTTTACCAGCGATCCCAGACCTTTTCGCCAAGGCTATATAAAGAATGAGATTCTAGACTTTGCATAGACCCTGCCATAGGCTTTCATGTGATTCCAGAAGAAGGTGTTTAAGCTGCGTGATTCTTGACTTGTGACTTACCAGGTCTGGAAGTCAGTGCCCAGGAGCCTGAACTGAGTGTGTGGCCACATGCAACGTCACATGAACATGGTGCTGTATTGAAGTTCTTCACAATCAAAGCCTGCCTTGATCAAGCTTGCAATCTGCTTCTGGCCCTCAGATCATCCACTCTGGTGTGAAATGCAGCCTCGCAGTTAACTGAAGATAGCACCTATTCTGACTTTAGCGCAGAGCTGTGATCTGCAAAGATCTGTCTTTCTAACCATTCTCTTTCATCACTACAAAACTCAACAGATTCTCAGATGCTGACATCTTCTTGCTGCCCTGTGCAGGCAGGACCTTTTGTTTTCCAGATGGAGACATATGAGTGGCTCAAGACCACTGAGAAGAGTCACAATATGCCATACTCCCTGCCCAGGACTTTGTAGCCTGCACCTTTGTTTTATAGACAAGTTACATGCATTAGACCCAACCCTAAAGCTCATAGCAAGGTACTAAGAAACTCTGGGCTAGGCAGAGAGTGGGCTACCGTGGGATATGCAATGTGATGTTGGTCTTGTGGCCTGGCTGTGACTGTATCTGGTTGTTCCAGATAAGCCTTGCATCACTCTCTCCTAGTCCTGCATTCTGGGTCATGCGTCCTCCCTGATTGCCCCTTACCTCCGCATGTGTATGTCAATGTGATGGCCTATGCCACCCCTTTCCTAGTCTGTACCTAGTGCTGCCTCAGTGTCCCTAGCTTTTGTAGAGGTTCTGGCTTGTGTGCATCAGTAAATTCTGTCTCGTGTTGTCTGGCAGTGACTTGAAAATGGGACTTGTGAGGGAAAAATATAAGTGAACAAGTAGCAAGAGAATCTGTTCTTCCGGCCAGGATGGGGGTAAAAGAGAGTTAGTAGCATCTTAATGTCGTGGCTGGTGTATGCGAGTTCTCCGGCTGCCATTTGCAGCACCAAGTGGACATCTGTTACTAACATGCAGTGTTCCCAGAAACCTCAGGTTTGCTGTGCCAGGGTTCAGTTTGAGATCTCAGTTGCTGCATGGCAAGTGTAACCAAGCAGTAGTTGAGGGCCAGAGCCCATGCAAAGGCGAGAAAATGGCTGCATGCTCTGAATATTGTAAATCAGTGTGGGGAAAGGATATCTTTTTAAGGGGAATGATGTACTGCAGGGGTGTCCCACATAAGCAGTGATCCTTGCTGCTTTTCTGTGCTGTGGTCTGTATGGGATGGTTGTGCCATAGGGGAGGAAAGGAAGGTGATGTTGTGTATAACCTCAGTAGCTGCTTCCACTGCTCCATGCTCCCTTTGCTTGACAGGAAAACAGCTCTTGGAGCAGGCTGAGTAGCAAGGAAGATGGGAATACTTTAACCCTTCACACTAAAGGAACCATTTCATCTCCACTGGTGCTAAAAAGCAGGTCATCCTTATGGAAATGGATTGGGTTTTGTGCCTGTGAGAGAACCAGACTTTCCCTCAAACTCTGTATGTCCAAAAGATTTGTGACCTGGTTCTTACTTATCTAAATCGCGTAGTTCCCCTAACATGTCTGCTAAGTTCGTGCTAAGCTTGTTCGTGCCCATCTGCTTGGGTTTTGTTTATGGGGCTGAGATCTCTGCTGGCAGAAGTCCACTGACGTATGAAGACTTGCTTTGGGGAAAACTTGGCTTGTCTCTGGAGCCTCAAGTGGTGGCTGGGAGTGTCCTCCCCAAGATGAGGGTGCTTTCTGGGTTATTTGGCTCCAGTGTGATGGAGACTGTTTTCTGCTGGGTTTTTACAAAGAATTCTTTGTTGTGACGCACTTTGCAGCTCCTTCCAGCTCAGGTTGAAAAAATATCTCTGTAGATGGAAAAATCTAGGAAGCAGTAAACAGCTTGTTCGGCAATCTCCCTGGAGAATCCAGCAGCCCTACTTGGTCCATCTGTAGAAGAGGCTTATGATGATGCTTGCTTCTCATCTCTAGGATGTGACTGGGACTGCGCTGTTTCTAGGAATTTCTTGGTTTCCAGGGCTTTGTTCTGTGTGCAAGGTGAAGCAGAAACAAATGCACCAGACCACAAGCAGTTAGTCTGGGACTGTGTGCAGGATGGAAGGAGTGGTTGTTGTGCCTGTGAGGGGCAGTTTTCCTGGTGCCTCCCTGGGCACACGTGCATGAGGAGCAGTGCCCAGGGGCAGCGTTGCAGGATTAATGCGCTGAGCACTCTGCTCTGTACTTGAGGCCTCCATCCCTACGTGCCCTGAGGCATCCTGGCTTCCCATCCTTCTTCTTTAAGGCTGGAGCATGGACTCTGTTTTCTGTTCGCATTGTTGACTTGCCAGGCCCTTGGTGTTCAGGTTTCTGCTTCCATACTAGGCCCGTGGTAACTGCTGAAAATCAGTCTTAGCTTTGCTGGCGGCTGTGGCAATCCAGACTTCTGCCTTGTTATGGTGGTTTCCCATTCTCTGTTTACCCCTTGCTGCCAAGACCATAACGTAGTCCATAAACTCCCTGTAATCTCTGGCATTTCATCTGCAGGTGATGACAAATATGGAAGGAAAGTAATTTTGTTCAGTGCCTGCCGGATGCCCCCAAGTCATCAACTTGATCACGTCAAACTGCTGGGGTGAGTAGTGTCTTAGGAGGCTGCTGTAAACTTCTTAAGCGTGACATAATTCCCAGGGGCTGGATTCCTGGGGCCAGGTCTATCTGCAGTAGCTTCTTTAGCTGGACATGTCTTCCCAAAGTGCTTACCTCCATTGCTGGGGATGCCAGTCCTCTATTATGGCATACAAAAACGAGGCCCAAAGCGAGGAAGAGCCTCTCTGTGGCAGAGCATGAAGTGAATTCAGCAGTTGTCTTTTCTCAGGTACCTGAAATTCACACTGGACCAGTATGTGGAGAGTGATTACACACTGGTGTACCTGCACCATGGCCTGACCAGTGAGAACAAGCCATCCCTGAGCTGGCTGCGGGATGCCTACAGGGAATTTGATCGCAAGTGAGTAAGGCTGCAGCAAGCAAGGGTATAACATCCTGTTCTGTAGCCTAACATAGATGATCTTCCCCAGGCCCCCTGTGTAGCTTGGTGATCATAATTGACTATCACCTAGTTCTGCTGCTTATGGAGGTGGGTTGTTGTTTACTGCAGGCTGAATCATGGGATAAACAGCTCCTTCTGCAGTTACATCCTTTAGGCCAACAGGCAAGCAGTAAAGCCAGGACCCAGTGCAAGTGGTATGATTGTTGCTTCCTGGTGAGGCTGCTCACTGCTTCTTGGTGAATCTTGGAATACAGTGAAGCATGCCCTTAGGCTGCTGAGTGGCCTGACACAGCTACGAAGCACGGGAGAGCAGAGGCTGTGGGTGCTGGGGAGTGGTGAGGCTCAGTGCAAAAGGAATGGAGCACCCGGGGTGCCTTAATCTTGTGGAAAGCTTGGTTCTTCTGCTTGAAGTGCAGCTCATCCTTACTTAGCTTCTCTTGGCAGGTACAAGAAGAACATCAAAGCCTTGTATATTGTGCACCCAACCATGTTCATCAAGACCCTGCTGATTCTTTTCAAGCCTCTGATCAGGTAGGAAGTGCTATAGGAGGCTCACCCACATCCTCACACTGCAGGGGAATAATGGGGCATTCTCAGTGGGGCACTAGATGCTGAGGAGCCCAGGCTGCTAGGAGGCACTAGGAGCCCAGGCTGCTGAGCTTACCCTGGAGTCTCTCACCCTACGCTATCTCCTCCTATTTCTGAGCTCAGGAACACAGGAAGAACTGCTTTGGGAACCTACAGAGTCTGCAGCTCTGCGCTGCTCCCTTTCTATCCAGCCAAGTAGAAGTAAAGCGTAGCAGGCTCTGCTAATAATGAAAAAGGAAGTGAGAGCATCAGTCCAAATTATATTTAATTCATTATGTTGATGCTGAGATCCTAACTCTGTAAAAGAATTGAAAAAAAAAAACCCTTTCTCCAGCCTACTTAGGAAGGAGAAATCCAGCATTTTAGGGAGCCCGCTGCTGCTATGGCTTCTAATGTGACTTGGAAAGTCTTGGCATCTCTTGGTAAAATGTATGGAGTTGGAGAGCTATGTGGGCAACATTTCTGCTGCTCAGCCATACCTGCCCCTTTGCCCCATTGATGTCTCTTGCAGACCCCTGCTCTCCTTACCTGCGAGAAGTCCATTCTGATACTGGATTCCCTGATTCCTCACATATCTACTTTTCTCTTGTTTTTCAGCTTTAAGTTTGGACGAAAGATTTTTTATGTGAACTTCCTTAGTGAGCTGGAGGAGTATGTGAAGCTGGAACAGTTGGGGATCCCAAGCCAAGTGCTGAAGTGAGAATGCTGCCTGTCTCCCATTTGCTTAGGGCTCTGTGAGAGGGGACTTTTCTGGAGAATGGCAAGAGGAGGGAGAGATTATTCCATTTAGGCAGTGGTTTTGAGGGAGTGGTGACAAATTGCCTTGAAGACTACTGTTTCTCTCCGTGCTCCTTCCTGTGTGTCCTTGGCCCCGGTGCCCAGTTCTGTCCTTGAGTTAAAAATCCTCCTCCAGTGGAGCATCAGTCCTGCCTCTCCCATTCACCCCCCAGGGGTTTTCTGCAAGCTCCTGACCTTAACACTGACCTGGGGCTTGTGGTGAGCATCTGCTGCGTCTGGGCACTTGCTTTGCTCACTCTGCAGAGTTCAGCTTGTCTTTGGGGCTTCCCAAAGTTGCCACAGTCTCAGTCCTACCAGATTGATCCCCCGTCCCTCACACACACATGCAACTGTCTCACCACAAGTAGTGCTGTCCTGGCCTCCTGGCCACACTGTCATCCTCAGCTACTCCAGCTTCTGATTCCAGATAGATGCTTCTTTCTCCCTGATTTTTTTTCTGGCAACCAGATGTTTGTTATGTTTCCCCTGTGCTCCAGAGTTGCCTGTCCTGTTTTTGCGTAGGTGGAATCAACCATGCTAGGCTGGAGCTGTTACCAGTGGGTGTGCAGTGGGTCACGTGCAGTGCTGGGTTCACGCTCTTTCTGGGAGGTGGAGTGGCTTTTTACCAATCTGTGTTTTGCCACAGATACGATGAATATCTGAGATCCCTGCAGAAACCTTCACAGGTGCCCCAGAAGCCAACACCCCCGCGCCCGCCGCTGCCAAACCAGCAGTTTGGAGTCTCGCTCCAGCAGTGAGTATCTCTGGATTGTGTTACTTTTGCCCTGACTTGCTTGATATGGGGTCACTGTACTTATAACTGAACAGCAGCAAAAGTGGCTGTAAAATTTCTTGCAGTTCAGACTTCCTACAAAGCTTTAATCATTCTTCTGAGGAACTCTGCGCTCATGTCCACATCCTGGCTTAATCAGTTCAGTTCTACCCTCTTGATTCCCCGGCTAGATATCTGCAGCTAAGGGTCACTAAGGGAGGAGCAAAGCATGGGGACGGCTTTATGCCACTAGAAACTTCCTTTAAGCAAAGGAAGTCTGTAGGAGGCTGATGGAGGTGACTTTAAGGCTATGCTATTTTGATTAAGCAGAGCTGCAGATCTGTGGTGTTTTTTTTTTTTTAGTTTTTCCATATCATAAATTCTATTTTAAAAGCACTTCTGTCCACCCTTGTATGGATTCCCATCCCTCATTCCTGCACAGTTACACAGACAAACACAGACACCGGCAAGGGCTAGTGCTACTGGCTAAGTGTTGAAGGTATTTTTATCTTTGAGTGTGATTTTGCCGCCCCGAGGAATGAGGAGGAGCCGGTACTATGTGGCCAAACAGATCCTCTGAAGCAATCTGGGAACACATTCCCCAGCTTCAGCACAACATTTCCAAATGTAACCTCTGTAGTGCTGTGTGCCTGAGCTTCTTAGGAGCCTGAGAGGGGTGACAGCTCCATGCTCTCAAGCGGTATAGACAATCGAATATGAGGGTGGCAGTGAACACCTTGGCATCTCTAGCTCTTCCCTGACAGCCATCGGGTTGATGTATCTTCCATTACAGCAGTGGGATGGGTAAACTTGTCCCATATATATTTCTCTCATGTGTCGGCTTCTTTCTGCCCTTGCTCCAGTGGGGAAGGAAAAAGGAAGCTTAACCCTCTTCACCTGATTCATAACTAGCAGCCTTGCCGTCTGGGAATCCCTTTGCCCTGGCATCTACAGGCTAGGATTTTTACAGAAGATAGAGAAATATTCCTGTGGTGTAGTAATGAGCTCATACTTGCTCCAGTGAATGATGTAGCATGATGGGTGAAGAGGAGAGAAGGCTGGAGTAACGGTTGAACCAGGGACTGGGGTAGCAAGATCCTATGTGGTAGAGCTTGTGTGGACAACTTCAAGACTCAGGGGCTGCATGCAGAGCAGGGAGGACCAGCCATTTGTAACCTTTTGTCTCTTCCCGCAGTCTCAGGGAGAAGAGCCCTGATCAGTCTCCTGTTCCTCTGGTGGTCAGAGACACCATTGCTCATTTGCAGGAGCACGGTAAGTGTCCAGGGGAAGCCGCAGCCCCTCTTTAATTCCGTGTCAGTGGCCTCTGCTCCAACCAAGTTCCCATCCAGAGTGTGGTAAGATAAAGAAGAACAGTAGTCTACAATAAGATGTGAAGGCCTGAACTAGGTGAGTTATCCTTCAAGAGAGATTGTGAAGGGCTTAGGAGACCTCTTTCTTCCAGTCATCATACTCCCACTTGTATAAGAGTAGCAAAATGCTCCTTGTATCCTTTGCCTGGTAGTGGAAGCAGAAAGAATTGCCATACTCAAAAAAAGGGACTTGTTGACATCTGTCTGAACACCTCACAGCATGGATTTGTGATTGTAAAGCATTTAGAGAGTCTCACATGACTGATCTTTCTTCTCCATCTGCTCTCACTTCACAGCCCTTACTACAGAGGGGATTTTCCGGAGATCGGCAAATACACAGGTTGTCAGGGAGGTCCAGCAAAAATACAATATGGGTAAGTGCCCAAACTCAGCAGAGCCCCTCTAATTCCTTAACTGCTACTGTCCTACTGGAACTGTGTTGGGACTAGTCCATCATGGCTCCTCTCCTTCTCTGATAGGCCTCCAGCTGAGGCCTCATTAGTGTATGACCTGAGTTGTCAGGGGGAAGTCTCTGATACTTCTGCCATGTGGAAAACATATTTCTTCCCACTCACGTTCCCCGTGGTGCCCTTTTCCTTCCTGAAAATTTCCCTGTTTCTCGGGGTGGGATATACCATCTTAGTCTGTCTATACTGAAGGGACTGAAGATGACTAGAAAGAAACTTGGTCATCTGTTTCATTTGATGACTTCTAAAGGTGTATTGCTGGATTCAGCAGTGCTTGGCATATGCTTTTGGGACACATTTTTCCACCCTGCTAGAAGATGTGGTGCTTCAGTACCCTCTCTGTGTTCTCCTTTAAAAGATTGCCTCCCTAGTTCTGGGCTCTGACCACCACATCCCATTCTTTGTCTGGAGGAGGTCCTGCTTTGGCCAATGAGCACTGCGTCTCTGCTTTACTTTCTCAGGTGTGCCTGTAGATTTCCAGCAGTATGAAGACGTCCACCTCCCTGCTGTGATTCTCAAGACCTTCTTGAGGGAGCTGCCTGAGCCCCTCCTCACTTTTGGCCTCTACAGCCATGTTGTCAACTTCCAGAGTGAGTCATAACAAGAGTGTGCTACTCCCTGAACGTTGCACTGGCCAAAGGCAAAGATATCTTTGCAGGGGGGCGGGGGACAGTCCTGCATGGGATACCCTGTGACCGCAAACAGGGTTTTCATCAGGGTGGGTGCTGAGGATTCCTCATGGACCTGCTTGTCCTGTTTCTATTGATTTTTAGATGTGGAGGAGGTAAATCGCGTGGATGTTGTTCGCAAAACACTCCAGACTCTGCCAGAAGAAAACTACCAAGTGCTCCATTTACTGACAGCCTTTCTGGTGCAGGTGAGCTGCTCCAAAGGTGGGCAGTCGTATTCCAGTTCACTCGCCAGTGCATTGCATCAGCTTTTTGACTGCCTGCTCCCTCTTTTCCTTTGAGAGAAAATGGGTGTCAAGCTAGAAAATTGCCTTTTTTTACCCGAGATGTTCAGGTGGGCATTAAGCCCATGTGGTCTGTATCAGGGAGGCTGAGACCTCCCCAGGGTAGAGGTACAACCGCAAAATATCTTGAGTAGAAGATTAGACTAGAAGAGGGGTCTCAGATCCGCGCTACAGAACTTTCTGCTGCCAGGGAGGCCACTGCAAGGCTATTCTAGCAGGAGGGAAGATCATTTTGTTTTGAGTGGTGAACTGGACTGTACTGGCTGACGGTGCTCTTGAACATATTGTTATGATATGGCCTGGTGGTTAAGCCACACCTCCTGAATGCTGGATTTCACATATGTTTCCCCCAGACATCTTCTGGCATTGGGCCTTCAGCCTCTCTCCTTCCGTTTGCCCTTGGGAGTCTGTCAGCTCTAGCTTTGGGGAGGGTATCGGGCAGCTACTGTGTTGTTCTGTAGGATTCACAATGGTCTCTTTCCTTCCCACATAGGTCTCTGCTCACAGTGACAGAAACAAGATGACAAACACCAACCTGGCAGTTGTGTTTGGCCCAAATCTGCTGTGGGCCAAAGATGTAGCCATCACCCTAAAAGCCATCAACCCCATCAATACCTTTACCAAGTTCCTGCTGGACCACCAGAAGGAGCTCTTTGAGGATGTGGAGGCCTGAATCCAGGCCAGGCCACACCAGCACACTGTGCCCACCTTCCCACCTTCTTTCCCACCTTGTCTTGGAGCTGTGACCAAGCTGTCTCCAGTGAAAAGGGACCATTGATCCTCTGGGTGATGAGCTGTGGGCTGTGGAGATGGTGGAGAAAGTGTGTAAGTAAGCGAGCCGGAGACCTGCTGCTCTGCATGGGGCGGGGAGCTGGTCTCCCAGCTGCTGAGAGTGGAGTCCTAACCCACCTGCCAGTCTGTGCAGCTCCTCCAGGGCTCATCACCAGTCTGCTGCCCTATCAGATGACCTGCTTTCCTTTCCTCCTCCCCTCACATGCAGTTTTTCCACCTCCTGGTCCCTTCCTCGGCAAAGATCTTTTTTGTTTAAGCTCCCAATAGCCCCAGCTCACCCCCCTTGCCTCAGCTGGGCTGTCTGGGCTAGGGCAGGCTTGCTGGTTTTTTGTGGCAGAGATGTTCTTGCTGCGAGTGCCATCTCTCAGCACTGAACGTGCATCCGGCCTCTCCCCAGAGCCACCTGAAGCAGGGAAGGGAGCCAGGCGGCCCTCGTGCTTCACGTAGCAGCATGGCCTGCACTTGCAAACACCACTCTAGACGCCATGCTTTTGACAGGCAAGTGAAGGACAGGCTCATGGCACGTGGGCTGTGTTACCTGTCAGACTCCAATACGAGGAAGCTGCATTTAGCCCAAACCCCTCTGGGGTCACCCACTCCAGATACTATTCACAGTGTTTGCTGGGGTGTAGTGGGTGAGGTGCCACCCATAGTTACCCAGCTCAGGTGTGTTTGTCCCTCCAGCAGCATTTCCAGCCTGGCTGGCAGGTTCATGCCAGATCTGGCTGTGCAGAGGGGCTGGCTGGGGCCCTTTGGCAGCTGGGGAGCCTGAATGGCAGGGAGCAAGTGCCCTGGTGGCACTGAACTGCTGGACACTATGAGAAACACTGCCTTTTTCCTGTGGCAGCAGCACAAGGCCTCTTCTTCTCCGTCAGGCGTGTGTATCTGTGCTGACTGGCACAGACCGCCTCGGCTAGTTGTCTTTTTGAGCAGAACTTTCCCCAGCACAGTGTAACAGAGAGCATGGCCTTGAGGGAAGGTCTAGGAACTGGGGCTGACCCTCACTCTGGAGTGCAGCAGGCCTGGACTACGAATTTCTGCCCAGGTGCTGAGCACTCATGTGCCAAAGCTGCGAGGGAACAGCTATTCCATGCCAAGGGCCTTTGCCCCATCTCCTCCTTGGTTCATACCTTCCCTTCCATCCTACGATGGAAGCCTGGTCAGATGCATCCTGTATGCCCTGGGCACAGCTGGAGAGAACGGGTTGTCCGCAGGGCAGGCTCAGAGCGGGGTGGGCCTGGCACCTTCCCAAAGCAGCTGCAATACCGTTAGGGCATCACTGTTGGGTTTGGGCTGCAGCATTCCTGTTACCTGAGCTAAAAGAGATCCCTCTCCTTAGCCTGGGCCCGACACGGTCTTAGTAGGGAGCTTCTAGCCTTACTTCACTGGTGCGTTGTATCTTTCTATCTTGTGCCCTGCGTGCCTGGGCCAGCCCTCCCTGCTGCATCTGGCCACAGAGACATAGCTTGTGGACCAAGCAGAACTAATTTTTAAAAAGCTACCAGATGCTAAATAGAATTTCCTTTCTCATAATATTTTAGCCTGCCTTTAAACACCGATGAAAGGTCGGTGCCCCAGTTGTAATCAAAATAAGTGACATCTGCTGCAGGCATTATGGAAATTCCTTTTTGCTAAGCTCTGGAATGGGGATGGGTGTGAACATAGGTAGCTCTGGGGGCAGCACAGGTCCATCCAGCTGGCTCGGAGGAGGGACACCAACACAGGGGTGGGAACAGTGAGCAAGAAACCAAGCGTTACTAAGGCTAGAGCAAGAGATGTTCTAGGAGAGGGTGGGGTCTGATCCCTTCTAGATACTGGGGGACTTGGCCCTGTGGAGGCTAAAGGCTGCTTAGTCTCCCTCTTCCAAGAGTAGGAGTCCTCCCTGTTTGGCCAGGATATGAACTGTTTCAGCCTGAACAATTCACAGCAGTAACCAAATACATGTTTTGGAGGTAGAGAGCTCCTAATTCACCTGTGATCTCTGCTAGAGGAAGTTGGCAGGGCTGATGTGCTGTGGAGGAGTAATCTGGGATGGACAGTGTGGAGAGAGGTGTACTTGCCCCAGTGTTTGTTTTAAGAGGCAAGGTTTCTGGGCAGCCTGGGAGGAGCGTGGAGGCTGAGGGAGCCCAGTGCAGCCCCTCTTTCCCTGCAGGCACCCAGCTCTGTGTAGGCCTCAGTACAGGGGGAGACTTGGTGCTCCGACTATATCTGCAGCTGACAGTGGCCTTGCTTACATCCCCCTAGAGGAAAGGCAAACCCAGCTAACTTCTCCTGGGACAAACAAGCCCAAGGTCGGCAACTTGGAACGGGAATTGCCTGTGTGCCGGGGGCATGAAGCCTTGTCCCTGTGCGCAGCCCCAGCTCCCTGGGGAGGCTGGCACATTCCAGCCCTGCAGAGCAGCAAGGACCGTTCCCTGCCCAGTAGTGCAGTGCTGGGGGAAGCTTAGCTCCTCTCCAGCAGGAGATTGCTGCAAGTGTCCGTGTTCAGGCTGGAGTTTGTTTGGTGGGTGCTTTTTTTCTTTCTTTTTCTTTTTTAAAGTGAATTCTTGAAATAAGTTGTCCTTTTTTAGAAAAAAATGGAGCCTGGTGCATCCCCTGCAGGCAGGGATAAAAGCTTGCTCCAGTTCAGTGCCTGCAGGGAGCAGATTTGGAGGGTGTTCAGGAAGCTGCTGCTGCTCATGGTGGGAAAGTGCTTAAATCCTGGAAGGGACCCAGTGTAAATATCCCCTTTCCTCTGCTGCTCCTCATGCTGGAGCGGCCGGGGGCCCTGGAGCAGGCACAGTAACCAGGGCTGCTTTTGCTTCTGCAGTCTGCCCTCCTGAATGCCTTGTACTGAAATACCCCTCCTGTGACTTGAGCAAGGAACGGGCCTGGGCCTGCCCGGAGCCGGTGCTGGGTGGGGGGCCGCCAGAGCCTGCATTTGCCAAGCCCAGGGGATTAAATCCCCCCCTCGCCTGGTCAGCCTCCTTGCACAGGCAGGGCGCTGGCTGGGCTGGGTTTCTCTGCCACGTATAGGTGTGGGGCAGGATCTGATTAGGGTGCTGGTCTTTTGTCAGTTTTCTTGCTGTAGGGTCTTTTCCCTGGTTCATCTTTCAGGTTAGCTATTAGCCATTTCTCCCTGTGCGGGGTACTCGTTCCACTTCAACCCTCTGCTTCTTAGCACCTAGACCATTCCCCTCCGCTAAGCCTCCTGCTGTCTTAATGGCCTCTGATCACTCCCGGCTCGGGCGCCGTGTACTGACACCAGAGCTTTTGGGTGGTGCAGGGGGGCTGGGGCCATCTGGATGCCTTGTGGCAACGTTTTGCTAATTTGAGAGAGAGCTGAGGGCCAGTTTGGTCCCTGTTTCCTCTTTTATGCACGGGGGCTCCTGTGCGAAATGTTTGTCTTTGCTTTTGTTGCTGGTGTTCCCTGCCTTCTTTTTTGTTGATGTTCATCAGGTGCAGGGCTGAGGTTTTCACGGTTCACATTGTTTATTTCCTTCTAATCTGCACCAATCTTGTATTTCACAGTTTGCACTTTTTGTATTTCAATAAAAATCAAAATGTAATCCCAGATCCAGGTGTGTGTCTGTCAAGTGGCAGCAGCTGTGGCACATCTACAAGAAACAGAAGTAAGGCTGGCTCTGCTGCCAACCACAACCATGCAGAGAGGGAGGAAAGTGAGTATGAAATAGCTCCTATGCGAGTAACTCTGGAAGAAATACTAGCTTGCAGGAGCCTCAGGCTGGAAACAGAATTAAAACAAAAATGAAGTATTGCAAGTTTGGCTCTTTCCTCAACAGGGCTGGGCTTCCATGTTACCGTCTCCCTGTCATGATGAGCAGTCTGCCCAGGATTGCCCTTTCCCAGAGGCAGACCCAGGCAGCTGCACGGGTTGTGGTATCACCAGGTGCCCAGTGGGAGCCACCTACAGGCTCTCCAGTTAGGATTAGCTGCCTAAATTTATCCTGCGGCCAGGTGGGAAGTCCAGCAGAGGCCTGCCCCTTCTCATCGCAATTTACGTGGATCGCTGACTCCTCAATGTACAATAGTCTTCTGGTTAGGACCACCACACCCCACCCCTTGATCCACATACAATTAACTACCTTTTCCTAGAGACACTGTAATTTGCTGGTTACATCAGTAAGCTTTTTGGCTAGTAGAAAGGCTCTTATATGCAAAGTGATTACTACAAGTAATAATACAAGTGCAGAAACAAGTAAACCCAAGAGTGGGTGGGAGGAGTAGAACAGAGTGCACTGGAGCTACAGGCACTACTGTCGGGCCGTGGCTTGAGCTCTGGCTACTGGCCTTGCCGTCTGGACGATCTGTTAATGTTGATGTTAACACTTGCATTTCTAAAACTGCATGCTGCTTTTCATTTTTTATTACTGATAAGCCATCCAATTAAGGGCTTCCCAGCGTTGCCAGTTCTCCTTCCGCATGTTGACATTATGCAGCGTGACTCGTGACAACCTGTCAGCCATCTACCAGAAGGCAGAGGTATTTTTGGCATCTGTTCACAGGTAATACTTTGCATATGGTCCTTGTAGTCTGATTTATTAATTTATTTACCTGCTGTAGCTTACTGGACAGTACTTCCGCTCTGGAGTTGAGGGGTTTACTTACTATTTCTCTGGGGCTTTTTCATGTGGATGGTGCTTTTGGCTAGAGGCTATGATTTTCCACCCCTGGGACTGTGTTATCCCTCTGTAGCAGGGCCAATGTGGTTCATATGCCGACTCTACAGCAGTATCTCGAACCTCCTGTGAGTGCAGCAGTTTGTCCCATCTCAGGGCTTGGTCACAGTGACCTGCTGCCACTGAGGCTGCGCTGTGGCAACATCTGCTCTGGCCTCAGAGGAGCCTGGGAGCAGGTGGGGCCATCCCTGACAGGGTGCTGTAGTTAGCAGGACGTACGCTATGTGCAATCACATGGACAGTATTTAACACAGCGTGAACAGCATTGCAGGTGGATGTGTTTTCATGTGTAGTTGCCCGTGGCCTTAAAGATATTTTTCTGAGAACATTTTTCTTGTTTTAAATACGTGCAGTAGGCTCAAAATTGGGATGGTAGTCGGTTGTTCATGACTGTGGCGATTAATCATCCTTCTATGACTATTTACTTTTTCACTTATTTGCTGATGGTTTTTCCAATCCCTCGTCTTCCTGGTGACACGGTGAAGAGGGTAAATACTGAAGGCCCTGCAGTAAGGCCCAGATCCCACAGGACAGTTCATGTGAGTTTGCCAGCGATTCATCTTTCCCCACATTGTGCAGTGTCTTTTGTAAGCGCATGAAATGATACTCATACACACACACACGTAATGTACATAGATCAGTATCTGTAAGGTTGCAATGGGATAGTCGGTTTGCTGTGTTACTTCCTGAAGATAAGATTAAGAAAAGATTGCTTTTAATAGTTATCCTTGTTCCCCACGCTAGAGTATTTCTCGTCATAGTAGCTTCCAATATACACCGTCATTTTTCTCTTCTTTTTCCCATTCCTGCCATTTCATCCACTGTCTCTTTGTTATAATAACCAGACAGTCTTTACACTGCAGCTTATATCAGCAGTTGTTGTATTTACGCATAGATTTTTACCACCTTGCCTTTCCTTTAAAGGGAAGGTATTAGCACCTTACATGGCAATTTGTGTTATATAGGGTTAACTTTAGGGAATCCTAGAATACAGCTGTTAAGTTTGGTTATCAGACAGGCATGGGCTACATGCTGCAAGCAGCATGCACTTTCACCAGCATTTCTTGCTGCTGGGACACCCGTGCTAGTTCTTTCCCCATCTTACTAGTCTCTTCTATCAGATCAAAACATTCCCACGCTCCTTTTAAGCATGTAGTAGCAATCAAGTACAATGCAAATTCTTCTGGTGATTTTTTTTTTTTTCCTTTTCCCACCCCTTTCTTTTGGAGACAAGTTAATATTTCAGCTGGGGCGGGACATCCAGATAATTCTGTCTCCCAGCTCAGTGGGGAGGTCACCAGGGCCAAACACTCTGTGACTGTTGCCCACGGTCCCCATTTGGGACCAGCCAGGCACCCATTCTGTCTTTTCCTCTGTCCTGCCTGCAGTAAGGCAGTCTCACCAGCATCCTGCCGACTACTCCAAATGTACACACACCAGCGCATTTTACCCTCTCTGTTGGAGGCCGCAACCTGCTCCATCCTGCACTGACGGGCAGCTCTCTGATCATCCTGTTTTCTGGAGAGGTTGGGACTGTCCCAGACCTGTCAGTACACGCAGAGAAAAGCACAAAACAGAGCACTGCTTATGTAAAAGTTTTATTGGAAATTCTTTGCACACTTAAAGTACATTGGAGACTATTTCCAAAACCATACAACTTAGGAGCCTTCCCCTTCACCCAAAGTATCTGTAAATCAGCAGCTACATATATACTGTCCTTAATATAGAATCGAGCAGACAGCTGCCAAAATAAACAGCCTTCATCACAATCTGTGGCAGGCCACAGCAGCAGCTAGATCTTAACTGAAGCAGAGCATTTGTGCAGTGGGCAAGGAACACAAAGCCTAGACGTAGCAACTATGTGTTGAAACTGAGGAATGTCCAGAAAAGAGGCACATAACTCAGCCCTAGAGGATCTCTTTATTGCTGTGGCCATCCAGCTCAACACTAGCAGCTTATATAGGCAAATTTCCAGCCTTCTGAAGTAGAAAAAAACGTGCCACGCTGATGTTCTGCCCTATGAGGTGTGGGAGCTGTAGCCATGTTAGGAACTGCATCAACAAATGAGCACAAGTATTTGGCTCAGGGGACCTCCTAGACAGGACGAGCAAGAATGGCATGCTTTCTGCCAACTCCACAGCTTGTCAGTACGAGAAGAGGACAGCAGTAGCACTGGCTAGATGAAGTTCAACCTAGTCTGTTCTTCTCCATGTATACAGTAGGAACCAGCACTTTACCCCATCTCTGCTGCTCTGCAGCCCAGATCGTATCCCTTTTCCAAGCACAGCCTGTACCTTGAGAGAAAGGCGACAGCAACCACCTGTCTGTGAGCTGCTTCCAACACGGTGGCAGAGCCTAACTTCCTGAGCAGAGGTGAAAGCCAGCTGATCTATTAATTCCTTGTGTTCCTGCAACCTTCTGCGACCCTTTCCACCTGTAAAACAAGGTGGCTCTGGCTGTGGGGGAGCAAGTATTCCTTACAGTCCACGTAACTTAAGCCTGCTTGTGAGCTGTTTATCTTGGAGGCTTTCTTAAATGTTTGTGAATCTTATTTTGCAAGGACCAAGCAATTTCTGTGTGAGGTTGCTGAAAAGCTGAATTGGTTGAGTAAGATAAAAAGGTTCTGGTGGGTAGTTTTCCTTCAATAAAGCTCTTACCTAGAGTTTCTGAGCTCACATGGCCTCCCACTGAACACATCACTCAACAAAAAAGCTGGTAAAGTTCAAAACATGGTGTTGCTCTGACCTTACAATAAGCTCTATTCTGAACTTGGTTCCTTGCCGTAGCAGTGGCACTGACATAGTGTTCTAGAGAGCAGGTGGGGTTCCGCCGTCAGCTGCTAGCAATCCCTTTCCATTGAGAATGCAGCTGAGTTGAAGAAGATGCCACACTGCACTAACTAGAAGGCTGGTCACTCAGCCACCCTAAGAAAATTAAGATGGTTCTTCAGTACTGAGGCAACACAACCCCACTTCTGGAGAAAGAAAGAAAAGGACAGAAAAGTGTTTTAGGACAGTAAGGGGTCTTGCAGTTGCTCACTCTAGTTACACGTGGGAGGAGGAGAGAGAGAACCTTATCTAAGCTTCTGTTTAGTGTCACTGTTTCTCCTCCCATCCTTACATCAGGCAAAAGACACGCAACAGCCAAATCAACCATAGAGCACTGCAGCCAGTCACACTGTTGATTGATAGCCAGATCATTACAAAAATAGAGTTTCAGCTAATCAAAAGCCAGCTGATTAAAAAGTACCATAAGCTCCCAAAAAAATGTGCTTCTTTAAAGAAGCTGTCTTCTGAATGGCTGAAGAACACTGCAAATTCATCTGTGCCTATCAGAATACAGCTTTTTACCTAGTCCCTGCCACTCCACTACCCCAATGTGTGCATTTCATCCTATCAATGGGCCCTGACTGGCTGTAATGGACACACAGTCCCCAAAACTGAGTATTATATTAGAATAATCAAGTCTGTCTTAGAAATAAATATCTTGGGTATTTTCCTGCAAAGAGGGACCAGTCTCACTGGCCAGTGTTCCATGGCACACTTGCTGTCTGCAGTGATCCAGGGCAGAATGACCCGCACTACTACATGAAAACAGAACATCTTTTAAATATAGGTTTCTTTAAAAGCAATAAATATTTATTGATTCTTAAGATCATCTATTAACCATAAAGCAGGAAGGTTTGCAAGGGTTAGAGGAAAGAATCTTGGACTAAGACTCCTAGTTACATAACCCTAAAGAAATAGGATTCCTAGTATTTACAGTTACATTTCAAAAGCAGAGATTATGAATTCAGCATCATCACAGCTGCTACGTGCAGGCTTGCCAACAGTCAACACTGGTAAACTCAGCATGGCCGAGTATCAGTACACTCAGGAAGTAAGTGTGGAAAGCTCTTCTGTAGTTTCATTGCTGCTTATCAGCCAGCATAACAGAAAGCCTCACACACAACGACTGCAGAGACCCAGCTCTTTAGAAGCAGGGAAACAAAGGTAACTTGTATTACGCAGGTCCCAAAGCTGACGTCTCTCCCTGGGCTCCAGGCACTCACACTGAAGTCAGGATGAAATGCCCCGTTCTGCGGAATGGATGTCCTGGACTTAAATTAAACTGTTGAATCTGCTGAACTCACAGACCTTGGAAACGAGCCAAAGCTTTCTACGCTCTAACAGGATCAGAGACTGTAGGAAAAAGTCTGTTAGCAGGAGCTATACCTAGGGAACTTACAGCACAGGACCTCTGGAGGAAGCATATGGCAACTTTTCACAGAGACTGAAGAGAAAGTAAGTTTCATACATTGGAGTTTGGCTTCCTGTGTCCCTACTGAAGTCTTAAATTCAAAACTGACTGTGAGCAGGAAAAGCGGTCCAGAACTATGTGGTGGTGTAGTTGAGGAAAATCGGCAGATGAGCTGTACCTGCTGTTGAAGACAGCAATCAAAGAAAGCTCACTTGCTTGAAGGAACTACTCAAAGTGAGACAAAAGGCAGAGCAGGGGCGATAGAGATATTTGTTGACGTCATTCTCCAGGATGCCTTGAGGAGGAAGAACTGCAGCAAAGCTGGGAAACAGCTTCACTGCAAGGTTTCTACAAAGGCATCAAACTCTTTGACATTTTTCTCATGGACTGCCAGCTTCTCTGGTAAGGAGTCCTGGAAGGACAAAGAAGGTGTAGATCAGGGCCCATTCACAGCAGATAAAAGGAAACTTTAAACACATGCTCTAAGGCAAAAATCACAGCTGTTTCTGAGCCATGCAACCCCTCTCCACTGCTCTGGCCTCCACTTCCCACGTGCACAAAACCAGGAGTCCTCTAGCAGCATCCAGCAAGTGACCCTGAGAAGGGCACTCTGCCCAGACCGTGTTTGTTCTGCAGGAACAGTAGGTGCACTGGGGCCTCACCTTGTGCAATTCCTGCCACCGGCTGCAGCACAATAACCTGCTCATGTCACTGCCTTCATGAAACCACTTGAAGCTCTTAGCCTTTTGCATGAATTTTTCCCCACAGCACGTTACAACGCCTGCAAACCCAATACTGCACTCACCCAGACATGACTTTGACCAGCCACACTGGGACTTTACCTCTGCTCAGGCTGCAAGATCAGGCCTAGTTTGCCGCTAAGTTTGACACACCAGAGGTAGGATTAGTTTTGGGGGTTTGAGTGACAGCCACAGCAAGCATGCTGCAGCAGCTTTCAGCTTGAAGATAAACACACCAGTTTCAGAGGCTCAGGTGTGCCATGAACAAATTTGCATTTGTCTGGAACATATTAATGAGGGACTACATGGACTAGATGACCTTTAAAGGTCCCTTCTAACCCAAACTATTCTATGATTGTATGAAGACTCAACTCTTTTCAAACTAGGAATAGAGAGTGCATTATAAAGATCATATGATTCCCACAAACAGAAATTTCAGGGTTCCATACCAAATCCTCTGCCATGGACTGTGCTCCAATGTCAATGGAGAGGCTGCTGAGTTGAGGGGGGTTCTGAAACTCACGGTAAAATGTCCCCAGGTCCATTGGAAGAATGTCATCTTTTGAAAACGCTGGTTTCTAGAATCAAAGATACTGCTGTTAATTCCCATTCAGAGATACTGGCTTCCCTTTTGCCATGATCTCAGGTAAAGTCATTACCTGCTATCAGTAAACATCCTGGCATTACAACTGTTGCTGCAATAATGCATGTTAAATAACTGAAGAACAGCAAGATCTGTGCTTGCCTGAGCACTTGGAAGAGAGGATTTCCTTGGAATCTGGCTTCTTTAGGCATTAGAGAAAGGATGCCAAGCCCAGGTGTTGGTAGGGAACTGAAAGAGTATTTAATTTGTAGCTGCTGGTTCTGAGTATCAGAGTCTTTGCAGTTTTGGGGCTGTCAAGCTCTAGTTTGGAATTGTGAGTCATGAGTCTTTTCCACCCCCATCGAAACCTACTCTTACATCATTTGCCATGGTCCCAGCACCTGAAGCCCACCTAAGATGCAGCTGTTATGTGAGAGCACTGATGAGGGCACTTACAAAGTCAATCATAACAAAGTCATCATGGGTGTTTCCTGTGCTGCTGCCACTGGAGCCCTCCGAGTGTAAGCTGCCTTGTAGAGGAGATTCAGTTTCTGGGGAGTCAGGAGGATTCACCTGCCCAAGAAATCAAAGATGGTGAGTACTGATCTCATGACCATGTCTGTCTGTGTGTTTTGGTGGTGTTGGGGCAGTTAGGATGTTGGACAATAAACACATGCTACAGTGGGGGTAGCAAACACATACTGTTATTTGCATGCCTAGAGAGCCCAAGACTCTACGCAGGAGATTTCTTGAAACCAAATAAATCTGAATACTAGTTCTTTGCTCAAAAACCAAAGTGTATTCAAGGTAGGGAATAGCATGAATGTTGTGTAAGGGATGCTGAGAAGGCACATGTTATACCTCTGGAAGAGGCTTACCATGGGGTCGTTATCTTCCAGCTCAACATTCTTGGGAGCAAACATGGCAAAAGGAATGTCTAAGTTGGCCATGGTCACCTGAGGAGATTCAGCAAACAGAATTTCACTAAGATGCTCTGCTTACCCAGCACAGAAAAGATTACTGAAAGTCTTTGTCAGGCCTGCTAAAAATTATCCAAGATCGGGTCAGCAGTTAGGCAGTAGGCTGACCTCATTTAAACGGCATAAAATAGAGAGATTGTACTCAGCTGACCTAATGCAGATATATACCCTGAGATGGGATTGCTTATATACATCTTGTATAATACAGGAAAGAATTAACTAACTGCTACAAATTCAAACAATTCCCCTTTATCCATCCAAAGGGCCTAGAAGAGGGCGTAAAAAACTTAATTAAGAGCAGCCCTAGGAGCTGGGCAGATCTCTAAGCTGCCCTAGCTGAGCTTAAATGCTTGCTCACTTGTGATGCGTGTCCCTTTAAGGAGGGGAGGCTTGCTACCAGCTTCCCCAGTTTATGAACCTTTGGTAGTGGCAGATCATTGTGCGACTCAAGTGGTGTATCAAGTCTTCCATACCCAAATAGGTGTTGGCAAAGTGGGGCAAGTTCAATGGCTGTCACATCCCAAAAGGATTTTATGAAAAACATCCCTGCAATGAAACTCTGTAGGGAAATGCAGGAGGCAAGAATATGCACGCTCAGTCTCTGGGGTTGCCATGGCATTGGGGTGCTTTTTGCTCAACTGTGTAGGAATAGATGGGAGAAGCAGGGTATTACGGTGCCCTCTGAGACGATCTACTGCTAGTTACCTGGTTAATGGGCTTGTTGACAAAAGCTCCCACCTTCCGGATAAAGATGGTCTCTAAAAGGTCATGTGGGGAGCCACACTTCCCTTCGCTGCTGTTTGATACTGTTTCTGTGTCCTCACTGGCGGGAGGAAAATAGGCTCATTAGTGACTCATGGCGCAAACAATATAGACAAATCGCATGCTTTACAAGAGTCCTTCATTTTTCTGGGTTTACTCTTAGTATTGGAAGAAGGACAACAGAAGTCTCTGTCCTTGTACCACACCTTCCTCCTTAGTTAGGAGCACAAAACGGGAGTGGGACATTTGTGGAATCAGATTTCTGTTTAAAGCTGGAAGAAAACTATTTAGTTGAATGAAAAGACGCTGCCGACTGAAATAGGTTTTTCTTTTTGGAGATGGACTTTTAACTTCAGGATGTGCACAGTCACAGCAATTCCTGTTCATGACTATTATTTTTTTCAGTAACACAGCAGGCACAGATCTGTCAGGAGGTGAGGGCAAGAACCAGAATTCTGTCAGGTTAAAAAGGCAGCAGAGCAGTCTAATACATCACAACAGCCACTGCCAGTACAATTAATTCACTGCATGGCTATTTGTAATTTCTATGACCTGTTTTATTCCTACCTCAGGTATGCAGAACTTTAAAACAAACAAACAAACAAAAAAATGGTTGAATCTTCTGGCAAGAGGACTACTTAGATAGCATACTCAGGAAAGTGCTGGTGAAACTATGAGTTTTGGTTTCTTCATAGCAATCTCTCTGCTTAAGGTATTCGACTCAGAACTACGTGACCCCAGGAGAGGCTTCACAACAAATAAATACGGTGATGAAAAAAAAGAAGGATTTAATTAGCTGAGAAGGAGGTGATTTAGGACAGTTTGAGGTTGCACTATTTCCTTCTAAATAATTTTGTGCCTAAAGTTTCTCAATGAAGTAGTGAACAAATCTGTGGTAACTACAACTGTTTTCGGTAACAACTCACACTAAGTCCCTGGAGAATTTAAGACTCACTTGTGAACTTATTTCATCTTGTTTTACAATCAGCAAAACCAGAAGAGAGATTAAAAAAAAGATAAAATTGATAATAAAGTTGACAGACGTTGCAAGGGTGTTACAGTGACTCGCAGGTGTAAGTAGATGGGTGAGGATCGTTGGAAAAGGCTGAAAAAGCCCTAATCTGAGAAAGCTGCTAGTTGTTTCTGGGGATGGAAAGACAGGAGTTATGCTACAAACAATAGCTAAAAAAGGGAAAACACAAAGTTTTACCTTAACAAGATCATAAACGGGCCAGCACAAGTGGTAGATCGCCTAAACCCAACCTACCTACTAGAAGGAGTAGCTGCTGAGTAGTGGACTCCATCCAGTGGGGTGCACATCCTTTCTTGGTCAGCTTGAGTGCCATGCGCTGGCTGGCTAGGAATCGGGGGAACTCCCCCCTCTTTGCCTGGACCGATCAACTGAGAGGGAGAGAAACGCTCAAGTTAGAGATTTCAAAATCAGGCCAACACCTCAGTGCAATGAAGAGCCAGTTCAGTCATTTTGGGACTAGTTGTGGTGTTTTTGGCATATGATTGGACTCTAGCCCTGCATGAGGCAGAGAAGAGGTGCCAAGTAGAAGGTGATCACCACAATACAAACTCTTTTTTATTCCCTGTCTACTCCACTCCTCACCTGTTCTACACTGCAGAGCTCTCTGGCCATATGTCCTCTGCTTCAAAGAGAGAGGGGGGGAGAAATAATAAAATCGTATCCTCTTGCTACCATCACTGTGTCAGCAAAACTCTGGTGTAGAAGCAACATCACAGGCAGAAAAAGACTTGTGTCAGCTTATTTTGTCTGATGAATGGATGCAAGTATGCCAATATGGACTGTGAGTGTATCCTACGTCTAGGCTACAGCACTGTGCTTGGGCAGCATCTCTGTAAGACAGCCAAAGTTTGGAATTGGTGACGTGCTAGTGCAGGCAAACAGGTCTGGTGCCTGCTCTCTTGGCATAGTTTCTCCGTGTGACCTTTACCCCAAAGTCAAGGACGCTGAGGAGCTAATTCCCAGCTCCTGTGCAAGTTGTGCTTTCTCTGTATTTGCCCTACCTTCTTTTCATCCTTGAAAGACAGGATACCAAAGCATGCACTAGTTTCAAGGCCCCTGTCAGATGTACAAGTGACACATAATGGTTGCAATACTAGCCATGCTTGTTCTACCCTCTACAAGTACCTGGTGAGGGTGTGCAGCATTCAAGCCACCAGCAAAGAGTACAGGATACCCCATGTCAGCTGATCCAACTCCCAGGGCAGCGGGCTGATAGGAAAGACGAGAGCTGGAAAGCTAAGAAAGAAGAGAAAAAACAAGAGGGCAAAGGGAGAGGAGAGGGGACGGGGAATGCCCCACAGTCTGAATAATCATCAGTCACTGAAGAAGGAACGTGAAAAGTCAGAGCCTTTTCACGCTGGCAGAAGGATGCTACATTTTCATTGTAATCAATCATGAAGGTTATTAGTCTAAAAAGTTCTTATTGTAGGGGACTAAGTCTGGGCCTTGACAAGAAAACAAGACTGGCTTCCTGTGCACATAGGGGAAGGCTGTGCAAGGTATGACTGACATCCAGTCACAGACAAGCTCTGCTCTACAGGCCTGTTTCACATACTGGAAAACGCATGAATGCCATCATCAAGTTATTAAAGAGCTAATATTTAGTATTTTTCCCCCAAAGCAAACTGCATTATCAACTGTTTGAATCCATTCCCATTGCATGTTAAAACAGCTGATCTTCAGGGCCTGTTCAAATAGCTTCAGCCAAAGAATACGGAGTCCCATAAATATGCTAGGTAAAGAGAACTGGGAAGCTAACCCTTGTGAGATTGCTTTAGGAATGAAGTGCTGCAAGCAGTGAAACCCAGGAGAAGTTACTTAGACACCCTAAGCAGAAATCTAGCTGGTCGGATTAAATAAAAAACTTTCCTATTTTGGCTTGCTTGACCTCAAGAGCAACACTTCTTTCAGAGGTCTGCGTGTCATAATCCAGCAGTGACGACGCTGACATAGTTTACAAGGATCTGAATGATCAGCAGCACTTCTATTCACATGAGGCTAGTTAAGCTGAATGGAACAATCTCTTCTTGGAGGAGAGCGGGCATAATATTATTACATGTTTTGCTCCTAGCTATATCCAGCCAGCTTGATTCTTTTTGAAGCGCTCGTGTTGCTTTGAAGATTACTTTACACTCATCTTCCTGTAGAAGTCCCTTAATGATTCCTGGGGGCTGTTGCCACAGATATTACCTCTGTTTAAGAAATCTTCAGTATCTACAGCCATGCTTCGCCAGTCTTTAACCATTTTTCTGAGTCCTGTCTTACAGTCATTGTTAGCATTAGCTTTAACCTCAAACTGCTTCATTCTCCACCTGCCTTTATAAATCCTCTGGCAATTCTGTGGTAGCTAAGTGTTCCTATTTTTTTTTTTAAATATTTCTCTGTCCTCTGTTGTGAGAGACTCGCACAAACATGAGGAACATGACTTTAGACAAACCTGCGAGATGTGAACAAAGAACAGTAATTCAGGTCTTGATAAGGTGTTACCTGTAACCAGGAGGACAGATGAAGTGGTATTTTTTTGTTTGGTTGTTGTTTTTTGGGTTTTTTTCCCTCCTCCTCCAAATTCCTCCTCTGCTTTGACCCAGGAAATGTTCTAACTAATGACTGTGCAGATTCTAGGGACACTGGCTGTTAAGAGAAAACACCCAGCACTATGCCTTACTACTTGTGTCTTTCATTAATGATTAATCCTTGCAAAAGCTGTTGTTTATTCAGGGGTGCTTGTCCTGTCTTTGGGAGACCTTCATCTGCAAAGGCATTTAAGCAGCCTGTTTCAATGTGCCTGGCCCATTTTGGGTTCACCAGCCTTTCCGATGCACAACAAACATTCCACATTGTCAAATCTGCACTTTCCTTTATTTGTTCTGTCATGCCTGAATTATATCTGGCCATGTATGGTATATTCCGTTGACAACTCACTTGATGTGAAAAGGCCAGTCCCATCACTGGGACCTTCAAGGTGTCCGTCACCACAGGAGGAGGGGTCTGAAAGTGTGTCTTTGTGACAGTAAAAACACACTGTGCATAGACACAGACACACAGAGGAAACAAGGAAAAGAGAGAGTGAGAGAGGGGGGAGAGAGAAAGAGAGAGAGAAAGAAGGACTTCAGAGAAGAACTATAAAGAGTTGGATGAACTGAATGCTAGTGAAGAGGTTTTGGCTGCAGCAGCCACACCTATGCATAGAGCAGAAGTCTCAGTACTGCCAGAAGCACGTTTGTTTTGTAAAGAATTGACTGTTTCCAATCTCAGTGAACTACTCAACACAGGTATAATATTTGAGACTCCAGTGAACACTGAGAGAAAGCAACTGCCAGAGACTGTTCCACAGCTAATTAGAGTTGGTACCAGCCAATTAGCAAGGAGAAAGCCAGAAAAAGCCAAGAGTTTGTTTTGGGTTTTTTTTTTCCAGAATGTACAAACGACATGTATTTCAATACTCCCCATCCATACACACTCCTAATCTTCCAGCATTCTGAGGGATCATATCTTGCCAGGTCTGTGTTGCACCCTTCGAATAAAGGGGGTCCAGACTAACGTGCAATTCAAACACACTGATACGAAGAGAGAACTCCTTCAGGAGGAGTGATGCTCCAGAAGTAAACACTGTCTCACAGAGGGTACTAATGCAAAAAGGGCAATCCAAACCTCGTTCAGTCCCATACCTTCTCCCAGTCATTCTCCTACCAACAGTTTCCAGTTTTATGAAAGCTTCATTTCTGGGTATTACCCATGGCCAGATTGTCCCTGAATTTTGGGCTACTCCACAACACACACAGACATGCTATGCAAGCTCACAGGGAGAGGGTAACACCTATTACCTTGTATCATGCAGGTTAGGCCTCATTTCTACTGGGAAGGCAGACAGATTTGGACAATTTGCCTACAGAACCACACACTTCCCAGTATTTTCCTACACATTAAGTTGTACGTAGAAAGCTGGAGAAAGAAATTACCTTTTTTTTCCCCCCTCTAATTTACTTTAGAGAATACTGTGCCAAGACAGCCTTACAATTCTAACTGTGGTAACAAAGACTGGCAGTTGCTTTATAAACAAGCGCACAGCATATGGCAACTATGAGCCACAGAAAAAAGCAAGAATGTAGGCTCATACTTAATATAAATCCTCAAGGTTCATCTGGTTTCATAAAGCTTTTCCCCTTAGTGACAGCAAAGCTTCACGTCTCCTGGGGAAATGTCAACTTCAATGTATTTACATACACAATTACTGTTAAGTAGCACTGGCACAAGCAAGCCAGTGGCAATTTCCTTAGGAACCCTTTTGCATTTAACCCGTTTTGTGAAAAGGCTGGACACAACTTGGCCACAAACTCATCTCCTGGGCTGTGTACTGCACAATAAGAAAAGCTTTATTCCATCAGACTTACCGTGAGTGCTGGCTGATTAGTTCAACAGTTGGCACAAAAATGCTTCCTAAGAAAAGCTCATTTCTAGCTCATTCGTACAGTGGAGTACATTCTGCTAAACCAGTCATACTAATTCCTCTGAATCAGTAGAAAGACCCACAGGAAATTCTTTCAGTTTGGATCAGCATTCCAATTACGCTTTGTTCTATGTTTCACATACAGAGCAAAAGAGATTTAGAGTCTTTAGATTGTCTTTAAAGTTCAGTAGAGCCACCTGCTTGGCTGGACAACAAGGCAGGACATTCTTGAGCATTTAAAGCTATAGGAAAAGAGCAAATCTGGCCAAGTCTTCAAAATACAGAACTGTGGAGTCACATACATGAAGATAGTAAAAGGAGGAGGAATTGGAGTTTCTGTTTTTTGAAATTCAGAAGGAAACCATTATCTATTTATTTTATAATTGAAACTTAAATGAAATTTGCATGGGTAGGTGAAAGCACAGAGTATTAAGTCCCCAGTTCAATACTATGACCCGATCTGTTTGCTGATACTTATGCCTGCTGCCCCAGCTAGTTTTAGATGGCCCAACAAATACAGCTTTTCTCTTTTTCCTGCTTTTCCATTCTGCAGTGCAGAAAATATGACTGTGCCATAAGCCTTTTCTGATATTTCAGTGTTTCTTTCTCAATGTCAGTCTGTTACCTCTACTTATGCTTGAATCAATCTCTTGAATTCCTCTTCTTGCAGTATTAGTATGTGAATGCGTAAGTACCCTGCTTATCTTAGCCTAGCTACAGAAGTAGGTTCTTTTAATGTTTCTCAATAATTCAGTCTTTCTAGTCCCCTAGCATTTTCTTGAAATTAGCATCTCACTAGGTTTTAGTCAGAATGTAACGATATAAATAACGCACACGTTAAATTTTCATTAGCAGCAGGAGGCTGCCTGTTTGCACAGTAGTTGATGTAGGAATGTGCACACTACCCTAACAGCGCTTGTTCTATCTAGGAGTAAAAAGAGCCTGGTTATCTCTTACCTGAGATGGAGGAGAGGTGGAAAAAGACGTGGTACACACTTCTTGGGAATCTTCTACTGAGGGGTATACTGCACCATTGTCTTCACCAGCTCTAAAGTAGCAAGAAAAGAAAAGCTCCCTAACTGGAAATGTTCGTTAAAACAAACAAATAGTAAAACACACTGGGACAAACACTGCAGGGAGGTTGAGAGTATTTGGGTGTAGTTGAAAGGAGAATTATGAAAGGCTCACAATCTACTTGGCAGAACTGAGGAGAACAGCATATGGAAACTTTTAATTTTGCCTTCTACCCCCAAACAGAAACGTTTCCCTTTATGTTTCTTTTTAACTAAAGATTTTTTTATATACCAGCTAATGCTACTGGCTTTGGTGTTTACAGAACTATTGTCAAACACCACCACTGGTCCCAATCTGAGTGCCCTAGCACGCATTTTAGAGAAGACAAACCTCTCACCTAAAAAGAGAAATTTAACTCTTATCTTTCCCCAGTGGAAATATCTGGAGATACATGCCTCTGGACGTGTAGTTCTACAGCAGGATTAACTGTTACACTTTCAAATTCCCAAAGGCAGCCAAGGTTAACCATCCTTCATGTTCAAGTGCTTCTCTAAGGAATTTGGGAAAATACTGGGGCTTGCTGCACTCAGTCTTCTAGACATGAGGAGAAATACGTCACCCTTCCTCATATGCTCAACCATGCCAGTATGACTGATGCTGATCTTCCAGTCTGTCTTCCCATGCAGTTAGCAGGTAGTGGAAAAGGCTCTGTATTTGGGCATAATTGATGCCTCCACCATGGCCCATGACTTCAACTCAGTATTTCCTCACCTGTAATTGCAGGGATGCATGGGCGAAGAGCTGGGATAGGGACGGTCCACAAAGTGATCAATGATAATCCCCATGATAGGAGGGGTCCTCTCAAACTGCCTGCAAGGCAACAAGCAATGGTGTTATTGGTAAGGCTGCTTTTACTCTCTACTCTCATCCTAGTTCATGGTGACCTCACAGAAAACACTTGTGTCTCTCAATGGGACCAGAGCATCTTTACAGTTCATCCCTGCAACTCCAAGCATGCATCAACAATTTGGAGTTCTAGAGTCTGGCTCAGGGCTACCCAAATACTCCCCTTTCTGCAAGACTTAAGCACAACAGCGAGTCTTCTCCATAATGGAGAATTTCAGCAGGAAAGGATAAGCAGAAGGGAAAGATTTAGGGGCTCATAATATGAGGGGTTTGATAGTACATTATTGTAAAACAGTTTCTGGCGTGATCACATCTTCTCACCTGGTTGACATGAAAGCAAGGTTGATTCTGTAGGCACAAGACAAAGTGATGGTGCCCACTGGGGTACCCACTGTCCCAACACGGACTGTTTGGAAACCTGTAAGGTTAAGGAATGATTATCAGTTTCACTGATTATGTGTGTTCCATACCACCCTATTCTGAGGTTACATTATCTTATTTCTATAGTGTTTGTGTTATCCCTTGGCAATCTGAACTCCAAATACACATATAGACCCCATAACAAAACAGCTGCACTAGGTTGCCTTGCTGGTAGGCTTCATCTACAAGACTTCTGATGTTGCTTCCTATCTTGGTCTAAAATATTGCTCTGAAAGTGCTTCTTGTTCTTGGGTACATCATGATCTCCTTTACCAGTCTTGCCCCTTATCAACTTACCTCCATATTCTTATTGCAGTTCTGGATCACTAGAGTCAAAATGGGAATCATCCTGGATTTTGTCAAAGTACCACCATTATACCTGTCACCTTATGACACAACCCTTCACTGACAGATCCAGACACAAAGCATGGGTAAAACCTCAGGCTTAATTTTCCGTGTGGCACTTAGGAATAGTAACAAAAGGCTCGCCAGTATGGAAAACAGTTCCAATCTAGTTAGTCTATGTTGCCTAACCATACCTTCTCCCAAGCCACTCAGTTGCACTTCACCAAAATATATCCTGCAGAAAAAGGAAAAAGGAAAGCTATTAGATCCAGAGGGGTCATAATGCTATACATATCCTTATTCCTTATTTAATTTTATGAGTTAAAGGCTGGAACTACTTTTCCTCTACAGAAAAAAAAACAACCCAAAAGTGGAGCCCATCTCAAAAAAACCTTCCAGCTACTTCAGAGGAAGACATGTCACTTAAAAAGCAAAAGGAAGAGAAAATGGTAGTGTAATCAGAAATTTCTTTGAGTGTTTTCAGTCTCTGTGGCAAGTCTACAGTTCAGAGCAAAAATGTGAACTGATATAAACTTCATGGAAAGGTCTGAGTCAAAAAGCTGATACTTATCACACAATGTAAAAGAATAACTATGCTGTAAAGACACCTGCTCTTAAGTATATACCAAACCAGAAACGCAAGCAAAAGTGAAGAAACGGCTGGGATTTCTTTTAAAGTTGTCACCTGTACAAATGATAACAAACCTGAGATTTAGAATCACCTAAATTAGCTATGCAAACATGCCAAAGACTTTTCTCAAAGCCAAAAACAAAGACTGGAAGGTGATAACCATGAACCACGAGGCAGTCAGATCTCACAGGCTAAACAGAGTTGAACTCAGTATTTGGAAGAGTAAACTGCAAGAACTACAGGAAGTGGAGCTGAGGCTGCATCTTTAAAATGGAATAGCTGGAGAGAATCCGAATCTATACTGCAAAAGTATGCATTGCAGTTATGTGCAACATAGACAGGCATTTATCAAATACAGGCCAGACACTGAACAACTAGATGCTAATAAGCAATTTAACCAGTGCCTGCATGTAGAATTTTTGTGCTCTTCTCAGCATGGCAGGCAAACAAAAATACTTTAAAGCCTGTGCTTAGTTTTTCTTTTGAAGGCTTAGATGGAGGCTACAAGGTGATATACAGCCCAAAGTTCTCTTCTGTCACTGATAAGTAGTAGTTAAATCCAAATCATTTGATAAATTCATCACTCATCCCTTTTTACCACATTTACAGCTGCACTGCGCAAGTCCAGAGTCTCTGCTGTTTGTATTTCAAATGAGGAATTTCATATTGCACTTCACCTGTACAATATAACATATTCATGGCCTTGTTTCCTTGAGAGTCTGTAGGCTGGAGTTACCCTGGTTATAGCAAGCAAAGACTTCAGCAGTAGAGACAGCCTGTTGTATACGGTGTATGAAACTTTGATTTCTTTGTCACACCTATAGAAGACAAAGGAAAAAATGAGTTGTTTGTTCTCAAGAAAGAGGTTTGTTGGTTTTTTTTTCATTTAGTTGTTTTTTTTTGTTGTTGTTTTTTTTTTAAACAATTGGCCCAGACTTGTTTTGGTTTATGTCAGTTTTATTGCCAAAATGATAAAATAAAGTCCTGGTGTGGCTAACTGTTATTGACCAAGCAGCTAAGAGTCCTCCTTCAATCTAGTCAGCTGTTATAGAGGTAATTGCTAAAAAAATGCTATGCAGCCTTCTAGTAGATAGAAATATCTTTTCAGTATTAGAAACATTTGTAGTTACTGAGTATATGAATTCTTGTATCTGAGGAAGCATACTAGTTGTAATGAAGAAGGAATAAAACTACTAGTTTCTTTCCTTGACACCAATATTAAACAGTTTGACTGCTGCACTAGACAGAGGGGACTTCCCTCTGAACTGTCGCAGGCTGCACAGCCAATATGTGCTTATTCATCACCATGGATTGAGCACACTTCCCCATTTCATAGCTAAAACAAACACACACAAAGAAAGTGTGGAGACTGCACTTACTTTTCATTCATTTCTAGACACCAAATTTCCAGCTCCATGGAGTCCCCCTAGATCACAGAAAGGACAGCAAACAAAGGCTCATTTCAGAACACAAACCTTCTCACATCTCATTAATGATCAGCAACAGCCACACCTCTCAATGAAGATGTTTCTCCTGGCTCCCACTTTCTTGTAATGCAACAATAGAAAAAGGTGCACTGGAAGTCTCACTGCACAACTAGAACACCTGAGGGAATACCTTTTTCAGAACGTTTAAGCTCTTCATGGTCTAAGAAACTAAATTTTGCTGCTCTGTCATTTGTGTCTTTGGCCTCAGGTATTTGCAGTGAGTTGCTTCTGTTAAACAATACATTTCATTAGCATACTACCTAACTTCGTAAGTGAATGTATTTTCACACTGTCTTGGACTACAGGGCAGGAGCTCTGTTAGGTGACTTAAGATTCAAGTCAAAGAAAAAAAAGAAAAGGCATCTATTTTGACTCAGTTCTCACCTCTGAGGTTTTGAGAGAGATCTCCACGCACATAGACCGTCCAACAGCAGGTAGCTGTCCTGCCAGGGCTTTCTTTGCTTCATGAGTAACCTCTGGTATATCTTTGATTGCCAAATTGAACTGCAGAATGAAAGAGATTATTCCATTTTTTTTATTTCTTTGAAAAGCTGCCTAATGGTACGCTCCAGACGGACTCACAGGCCCATATATAACATACTAGGTCAGTATCCACTGAAATATTTATGAAACAAAAAATTCTCAGATGGACTCAGGCTTTTCATATTTGCAAACATTTCCTTGGCTGCTAATTCAAATGTTTTTCTTGATCCTGACATAAAAATTGTGTTCTTTTTCCCTCACTTGAGTCTGATTTTTCACCCACAGAGAATCTTAAGTCTCCTCTATGTTAATAAAGCCCATTACTTACAAAGTCCTGAATTGCAGAGTTGCAAGCTGCTGACAGAAAAGAACCCATCACCCCACCCCCAGCAGATCTTGGAAATGCGCCTTAGCTGGCAGGAGTTGCTGAGAGGTATCATTTATCTCTCCTCTAATCAGCCCTTAAGAGCCCAGAGTGACATGTTGC
>VYZM01015413.1:181672-212783 GCA_013398915.1 Dromas ardeola
ATAGAAAGAAGTAAAAGGATTTGTTGCATAACCTGAATAGTAACGGAGTCTGAAAGGCTGACGGGTGAAAGTCATCCTGAGTCTCCTTCCCCTTTGCTTTATGCAGGTGAAGGCTCTGGGAGAGCCCTGTAACGGAGGAGCCCCTGGAGAAGCCCCCAGCCATTAGCCATGGCCGTACCTATTGCTGTTCTTGACTGCGACCTCTTGCTCTATGGCCGTGGACACAGGACTTTGGATCGCTTCAAGCTGGAGGATGTCACGGATGAGTATCTAGTATCCACGTATGGCTTTCCCCGACAGTTCATTTACTACCTGGTGGACCTCCTGGGAGCCAGTCTCTCTCGCCCTACGCAGAGGTCCAGGGCCATTAGTCCAGAGACGCAGATACTTGCTGCACTGGGTTTCTATACCTCCGGTTCCTTCCAGACTCGCATGGGGGATGCTATTGGCATTAGTCAAGCCTCCATGAGCCGCTGCGTTGCCAATGTAACCGAGGCGTTGGTGGAAAGAGCCTCACAGTTTATTCACTTTCCTAAGGATGAAGCTACCGTTCAGAGCCTGAAGGATGACTTTTACGGGCTGGCAGGCATGCCAGGAGTGCTGGGGGTGGTCGACTGCACCCACGTGGCAATCAAAGCGCCAAATGCTGAGGACCTGTCCTATGTGAACCGAAAGGGTCTCCATTCCCTGAACTGCCTGATGGTGTGTGATGCCAGAGGAGTCCTCCTGAGTGCAGAAACGCACTGGCCAGGCAGCCTGCCCGACTGCACGGTTCTACAGCAGGCAGCCCTTACAAGCCAATTTGAAAATGAGTTACATAAAGATGGCTGGCTACTTGGTAAGTCAATTTTTCATCCTTGTTTTCTGTGGACAGTCTGTTATATGTTGGCTTCTCTGAGTCTAGAGCCTCTGGGCACAAGTGATACGCTTACTGCCGATTGCTTTCCTGCGAATTCCTTAACATTTGCAATTCAGTTTGGATGATCATTCTCTTAGAAGTCTAGAACAGTAACTTTCAATCTGTGTTTTATACAGTCTGATTATTCTGTGTATGAATTTACATTCATTCTGTTAGGACCTTGTTTTCAGTAACCTATACCTTTCTAAGCTGAATTACACAATTATTAATTCTATGTAGGATCCTAGTCCAGCTGTCTTTCACTGTATTATGTAGTAAATGAATTCTCTTAAAACTCGTCCGTGTTCTTCCAGGATTTCCCTGTGTAAAATAGAATGTCTTTATTTTGTTGTTTGTCACATTTGTAAACCTGAGTTACGTGTTTTCTGATGCTTTCTATTTTAGCCACAGAAATAAGGTATTCTGTATCTGCAATACCATAAAACCAAGGGTGAAGAGCTGCAATCTGTGTATGTAACCTGTCCTCCTGCTTTTCACTACTAACAGGTGACAGCTCCTTCTTCCTCCGAACGTGGTTGATGACCCCTCTGCATATCCCCGAGACACCTGCAGAATATCGCTACAACATGGCGCATTCTGCCACTCACAATGTCATCGAGCGGACATTCAGAACTATCCGGTCGCGTTTCCGCTGCCTGGATGGGTCCAAAGGCACCCTGCAGTATTCTCCAGAGAAATCCAGCCATATCATTCTGGCCTGCTGTGTGCTTCATAACATCTCCCTGGAACACGGGCTGGATGTGTGGTCTTCGCCAGCCACAGGACATATGGAACAACCGGAAGAAGAGTACGAGCAAATGGAATCAATGGACTCGGAAGCCTGTCGTATTCGTCAGGACCTTTTACTTACTCATTTTAGCTAATGTTGTCATGGAGAGAAGGCTTCTAACGGTTCATCTGGGAAGATATCCAGAGCAAATATGCCCCTTCCTCTTCTTTAAGTCTGTAAGGACTGAGCAGATGTGAGACAAGGAGAAATTTTAATCTCTTCACTTCAGGCGGTACTCTGAACTTCTCAGTCTCTCCAGAAATGCAATTTCATTGCTAAATTTTTGCTGTTGTGATGCTTAGAGACTCCCCTTTCATCTGACTTAGAGAACAATGACTAATGTGAGATCAGTGAAGAAACTTGGGAAATTGATAATGATGTAAATACTTAAGCCTTCCACTATTTTACAAAGCAGTAATTCTTTGCCACTTTGTAATGCAAGGCATTTGTGATTGATTTTTAAACAGTATTTCACGCAAATTAAACTTCCACGGGGGCTCATGTCTTACCCTGAATTCACGAGCAGCAAAGCAAACATTTATCTTTTTGTTTGCAGGTATAAATTCTTGATAAATACCATTTTGCAGTTTTGTGCATCCCGCAAAACCCAGTGATTCCTCTGAAAGCTGACAGATGTGTTTTGGGAGGGGTCTTGCTTTTTGCTGGGTACACACTAGGTTGAACGCTTCTTCTTTCCCAAACAGACTGGAGAAGATGTTAACCTATGGTTGGCTCTGTCAGTTACTTAATCGGGAAATAGGCTAGTGAAAGTAAGTCTAGTTCTCACTAGATATGTCTACCACAACAGAAAACTACTTAATTTATTGGCTGCTGTAAAAGAAATGCCAAGGACAGGCTGGGTCTGGAACCGATTGCAAAAGTTCTCCCCTTAGATCAGAGCTGAGGTACAGAAAGGCTGCTCTACCGCTGCTGGCAACCCACCTATTCAGTGGAAAAAGACGACTAATGCACACAGTTGTTGCTGGCACAAGACCGGGAAGTTTCCTGGCAATGTTCTCGTTCCAAAAGATGCAAGTGTTTCCAAGGATCTCTTGACAGCAGTCTGAGAAAATTTTGTTTCATAGATTTTATTGTTTACTGGGCACCAAATGAAACAAAAGTGGTAGGGAATGCAGAATGCTGCAAAAAGGTAGCTACTTAAGGTAGCAGCGCAACCATCTGGCACAGCAGGCCTGTCTGTTCTTGTAGAGGAAATGGGCCTGGATCATGCCCCAGGTTTGAAGAATAAGAAAGTATGGGACACCTTCCTAAGTGTAGGATGGAGATGCAGGATTAGATATAGATAGATCAGATGTATGGTTTGCAATGGCAATAAGCATTTACTGCCTTACAGAAAACCATGCCTGCTTTATGATGTATAAGCAAGACGTTTTCGTAAGCCTTGAACAATCTGACATGTAACGCTATTTTCTTCACCCATCTTCCCATGAGGTACCAGGTAAGGACTACTATTGCTCACTGTGGCAAAAGCCCTTCTCCTTTTACCTAGGAAGAATCATACAAGCATTGTTTTCTAAAAAAAAAAAAAGCAGCATTTTTAAGGTAAGAGTTGCTGCCGTCCATGGTGCCTGATGGCTCATAATCATATCTGACGGTCTATGCTAAAAATACTGATCTTTAGACCTAAACACCAGCAGGCACTGAGTGAGCTGTGTGGGTGACGCTAAGGTCGAATGAGACTTGGACACGTGTAGGTACAAACACTGTCACGTCATAACGAGCTGGAGTTTCTCAACTTATGCTATGAATAGCTCTTCTCAGCGTCTGACGAGACCAGGGTGAACTCAAAGTGGGAGGCTTTTCCCAGAACCCATTTGTTGCTGCATTTTGTCTTCCTTCAGCCACTAGAGTTTAATTTCAAAACTGATCTCGCTGCTTATCAGTTTGGGCAAAAACTGCAGCAGGCCACACCAGACAAACCCAGTCCACTCAAAACCGCTATTCTTTCCGTGAGTCAGACATCAGTACCCTTCGGTTCATTTGGCATGTGAAATTTCCTCATCAAGAAAACAGTTTGCCCTGTTTACTCCTGAGCAGTTCCTTGAAAACAATTTATCTAGACGTCTCTCTTTTCCCTCGGGTTTAGACAATATTTAAATTTGGCAGCTTGAGGTTTGTGTTTCTTTTTTTTTTTTTTTTCTGTCTTGCTCCTCTGTTGCATTCCAGAGCACTTACAAGTTTGTCCGTTGTCAGAGCTTTGAAAAGTAAAAGCCACCCTGACCATGTAATGCCTGATAAACCCCAATCATCCGTCGGAGGACGACGGTGACCGACCGTCCAAGCTATTGCAGTTTCCACCACTCGACTAAATTCCTTGTAAAATCCCATCATCGTCCCTTTTCTGTTTTCACTTACAATACCTCGTCGAAGACTTTTGACCCTTTTTTTTTTTTTTTTTCAGTTTTCTGGTTGTCTGAACTTGCTGAGATTTTNTTTTCCTCTCCACGTTCAAATCCCACTCCCCCCACCCCCAGCTCTCACTTCTCCCATGCTGCTGGGGCAGGAAGACACAGCAGCCTCCCTCGCCCCAAGGGGCTACCCTCTCCTTTTGTGTCTTCACCATCCGCGATGCTGGATCTATCTAATATATCGCAATAAATACTAAGCCCTTCCCCCCCCGCCGCGCCGCTCTCCGGGCTCGACTCGTCTCGCCTGCCCTCCGCCTCCCCTGGGCGGCCGCGGGTAGCGCCGCCGCGGTGGAAGAGCTCTTCGCTCGGCTAGCGCGGCCTGGCGGCGTTCTAGCTTCGGCTGCTCGGGCCTTGGTTAGCGCTCCCGGCGCCGCTCTTCGGGTCCGGCTCGGCGCTCGGCTGGCTCGCCTGGCCGGAGCTCGGAGCGGCGGCGGCGACGACCGAGCACTGGCGGCCGCTCCTTCCGGGCCCGGCCCCGGCCCTGGCCCCGCTCCGCCCGCCCAGCCCCCGCCCTTCCTCTTGCAAGGCACATTGACTTAATCATGCCCTGTTTGGTTTTGCTGAAAAATTAGTAGATTGTTCAGAAGATGAAATAAAAGTTGTGAGAAAAAGGGTAAGAAAATTCAAGAATATAGAGGGAAATGAACCTTCATTAAGCCAAGACATTATACAGCTTGCAAAGAAATAGTCATGGAATGGCCTAGTGGCTGTGATTCAATTTATTTGATGACGCACTATACACTAATTCTCCTTTATACAAACCAGTGTGCAAGTATGTGTGTGTGTGTTTACATATTACACAGTTGTTCAACATTCTAAGAATTGTAGTAACATTTTATTCACTGATAAACCTTAAAAATATTGCTACTTCATATCAGTCCATGTATTCTGATCAAAGCCCTTCCAAAGAGCTATCTGAAGTCTGGTTTGTAATATCACCGATATGTTTGTGTGTTCAGTTAGATGTCTTCCAAAATAGATTACAGGTTTTCTTCCATGTTCTTCCTTTGATATCACTTATGTTTATGATCAAAAAAGACACGCAGCTGACTCCTGCTAGAGNCCCCCCGCCCCGTCGTCTGGGTAAGGTCAGGCTGCGTGTTGGGGCTGCTGCTGCTTCGAAATAATAGGTGTTGTTTTCCGGGTTTAGCCAAGTAAAACGTGAAGTTAAGTGTTGTCTTCTCCATCTCTCCCCCTGTTTTTCATCGTGTGTTGCAGAACTCTTGCTTGTGGAAGTAGTATTTTGCATAAAATGCATTCGTGTGTGCCTCTGGTACGATGACACTTGATTACCCCTTTTCTTGTGAGGGAGCAAACCCAGTTAATTCACCAGTGATAGGAGCGGGTTTGTTTTCACCTACAGTATTCTTCTAGACAACACGTAAATTTTTGTAGTTTTCATTGAGTTGTTTGGGGTTAGTTCTGATTGTGCCAGTACCAGGCTTCCCACTGTCTGTGGAAAGCAATTTGTGCCATGCAATTCCTGTGCTAAAACAGCATTTCATCTTCAAGACATGTTGTTGATGGTTACACAGAATTTTTCCCAGTAGGTACTTTTACAGTATCGTTCTTTTTTATATAAGAGACCGATTCAAGAATGGCTGTTATCTAGGTGCAAGCTGGTCCTCATGAAGATCAACTGTATGAATGCAGAGTCTGTATAAATATGTGCAGGAAGAGTGCTCAGTGCTGCTCCATTTTCTTCTCCGTATGAAATGTTCTTAGATCTTTATATAAAAACCCAAAGTGTCTTTCTATATTTGTCCTTGTTTACTGCTCCACCCAGTTTGGTGTCCTCTGCAAATGTCATCTGGCTTCTTTGCCTTTGCCACTCCCATCCTCTTTCAAATCGCTAATGGGAATGTTAAAATGGGACCTAAGAATGACTTGCTGGTAATGTATACTAACTGGCAATCCATTACCGGGCTGTTTAATTTTGTTGTTGGGTCAGTTTTCAGAGTGTGGGATGGGGTTAAATCCAGGGAGATTTGAATGTCTCATGGGTGACGCAAGGAACAGCACCTGAAATTCTCTGCTAAATTTAAAATCCGTGTTTGTGTTCTGAAAGGCTGCTGTAATGCAGTTTCTAACATTCGTAACTCTTTGGTGTAACTTGCTTAGTAGTTCTGTAGTCCACAATTGGTGTTGCTGTAGATAAATACATTTTTTCGACGGTAACAAGTAAGTATCTTGTACTATCAGCCATCTCTTGATTTGGGGCAGCATGGATGTTAACGGGTATGGCAGCCCATTCGCATTTGTATTTTTTCTTATACTTGGATTGAAGAATATATTTGGATCCAAGTATCTGGACTTGCTTTTTTGGATTTAGTTGCTGGGGAGTTTACGCAGAATGTTTACTTTGCTGACAGCTTCTCCTTAGTTTTCTTTCTTTTGCCCTTTTCTGAGTCATAGCTGACCCTCTGGATTCTTGTTTGGTTGTTTCCTACTTTTCCATTTTCTGTGCAGCACTTCTGTGCAGCTGTAACAACCAGTTCCAAAGAAGGCAAGCAACGATACTGTCTGCTAGCATCCCTTTGCCACAAGTTAGGGATTTGAATACTTGCTCCTTTTTTTGTGTCATAATTTTTTATGAAACTTCTGGAAAGTAACTTTAGTATCTTTTATGCTGTGGTTAGCAAGCTAACTGAATTGAAGGCTCTTACAAAGTTATTGTTGATGTTAATACTTACTAGTACTATTAATACAAATAGTATTAAGGTACTTTTTCCCCCCTTATTCAATTTGTATTATTGGAGAAGTGATAAAGGGCATAGTGCATGTTAATAGTTACCTCGTGTGTTTTGTTTTAGTAGCCCTGCACTAACCGAGCAAGGAGGGTGATAGAAACAAAATATTAATGAGGTGAGGACAAAAGAATTGTGGTTTTCAAAAGTGAATAACGAGGTGATGTGCAATGGAAGAGGATTAATATTAGAAATCTTTTAATGGGAAGTTGTTAAGTGATATAGTAGTCATTTAATAAAAGACCAACTGATTGGCTTGCTTAAAACAAGAGGAGACCTGCTTGTCTGCCTCTTGGGATTTAGCTAGGACTAGGATTGTTGTCTAGTAACTGTTTGTTGTCTCCGGTTTTTGTAAACCGTTTCTTGAAGGGGTGCGGGATGATGAGGTGCCAGGCCTGAGTGTGGAGAGCATCGTCTTAATCTGCATGCTCGCACAGCTCCGCTTTGAATGCTCTCAGTGAGATCTCTTGGTCTGTCCCAGCAGAGTGATTCCTGCTGCCCTCTTCCTGGTATGTAGTACTAATTCTCCAGCTTGGGCAGCGTAGAATTGCTGAGAGGAGTCTCTGACCTGTGTCTCGGAGACTTTCCTCCCTCTCTTAATGTTTCTCCCACAGTCTCAGTCAAAGGCCAAGAGGGAAAAGGGTCTCAAGAATTGTGTGTGTTTCTTTGTTCAATGTCTAAATCTTCCTTGTCTTCCACCCCTTCTCTAGTTCTGATACGTCTGTGCGTGAAGGCTTCAGCTTCTGCGTAGATCATGTTTTCTTTTTGGCTTGTTACCTTATTTGATTATTTCCATGTGAGCAGGAAATTACATGAACTGTGTTTTTTTTAAAATATGTTCTCGCATCCAGTTGCTTTTTCTTTATTACTTGGATAAGGTGCATGCCTTAAGCGCGGCCTTGACTGCATAAAATACCGTGTCTTCATCTTGTGGGTAGCCGATGCTGCTTCTGCTGCTCTGTAATGTTGGTGCTCCGAAATTTCTCTTGCGCGTATGATGTCACTAGGGGGCACGTGGCTGTGGCTCTTGAGCTTGAGGAACCTTGATGTGACTTTTAATGTAAATACTAGTATTTTGAATTGAAAATTTCTTTACTTTCCTGTCTAAATGAGAATATTTCTCTTAAGGGGTGAATCTGAACTCCATGTTGCCCTAGTTCTCGCTCTCTATATTGCTCTAGTTCTCTCTTTTCCCCCTGTCCTTCATTTCCTGCTGTGTACAGTACTTATCAAAAGATGCCGTGATCTGAGTATGGAATTGGGGAAACCAGCACTTAATCTTCTGGATCTCAGTTCTACTGTTTGACTTATCTTACAGCTTTGTGAAAGTATATCTATTCTCTTCCTATCTTCTAGATTGAAACTAATATCTCTCTTCTCAAGAATTCATTAAGTTTATGTGGAAATGGTAATAATAGTCATGGAAGTGCTCCATATTCTCATTGGTAAATGGAACTGTCAGACTCCAGACAGAGTTGATCACTTCTATTTTTATTACTTCCCTTCTTACATTTAGCATTCATTTTCTGACCTTTAGGAGTTGATATCTGCAAGTTCCACTTCCTCATCATTTTGCTGTAAATAACCTGCAATTTAATGTACTACTTTTGACTGAGAAGTTCTCTTTAGAGTGTTATAGCTCATTTAATCCAGACCAGGAACGCAAATTAACATTCTAATGGCAATCACCTCCTTGTTGCAGTCATACAGGATCTTGAAATGACAGTGTACTATTGACATCTTTGTAATGTAATAGAATTTCCTGAGCTGTTTGTAGTTGCAATTTAAAACATGACACTGAATTTTTTATCATGAAGCACTAATACAAGTTATTTTTATTTTGGAATCCTGTTCTGATTTATGTGGAAGTGCTTAGAGCTGTGGATACAACTTAGAGCAGTGTATCTAGTACATCTACAAAAGATGTGCTTTGAAATTACTTTCCAGATCTCCCTGGCCTTAATCAAGGGAAAACTTCAGCTTACAGAATAATACTTTGGGGAATTGCTTAAAAACGTTGGAAGACTAAAAGCAGGGCCATATAATGAAAGCACCGTCATGGTATTAGTTTTGGACTCTATTGCATAGTTGCATCATAAACTCACTTTTTCTCCTCATAAGGCTTTTTTTGTGGTTTTTTTTTTCCCCTCATATTTACGGGCACTTAGTTGAAGACTGGTTCTGTGCTCTATATGATTGTAGTGTCTTAAATTAAGCTGCTTTTGTTTTTTTTTAAAAGCATAATCAAGGACACAGAAGTAGAAACAGCAAAAGAATGGATTCTAGTTTTGCTTTTTTCATTGTTTTGATTAAGCATGCTTAAGGTAATTGTTTGATATACCTCTGTGGATTTATGTTTGTCGGTTAGCCTTGTTTAAAGATTCCAGTGCAATGTAACTTTATTTCCAATGTAACTTCATTTCTGTTTTTCTGTTCATTTAGATGTTGCTGCAAGATAACTTGAAGTTTTCTCTACGCAAAATGTTTTCTGCTGTTTTTTGTTTTTAACCCAGGAAGAGCTAGAACCTCTGAGAATGATCATAAAGCTCATGTGGAAGTACCACAAATGGAGTTAAGGGAAGAAAAATCACATTGTTAAGAGGAAAATTTACATATGTAGCTAATCAGGTACATTGTCAGAAATTCACATGGCCCTGTCGTTTAATACTGAACATAGTCCCGTTCCTCCAAAACTTGTCCAAAGTTTTGATCTGTGGAACTATTCTGGATATGAGTTATGTCACCCATTTTCACTGATTTTGTTGTTGTTATGGCATTGTTCAAATTCCAGTGCTACATAGTTCGATTACTTACCAAACCAGGACTCTTTGAGTTGTCTTGTTTGTTTAGCTGAGTTGATGCAGCGCAAAGAGGGCAAACCAGCTTTTTTGTTTTGGTTTTGCATAAACTTTTTTTATTTTGCTCAGTCTTTCAAGCGGTAACTTGAAACGGGTTAGTGGGAATGGCATGACACTTGGTATGAATTCAATCAATATTTTTAATAAAACTGGTAGTAGAATTCAGGTCTTCTATCCTGGGTAGCGTTTCTGGGGCTTCTTACATGGTATTGTTTCATGCAGTTTAGGAAGATGTGGGCATCATAATTTCCACATTGCAGAGAGGGGCAGACTTGGAGTGTAAACAAGGAAGGGAACTAGAAAGTCCCTGGAGCTGTGTGATTGCTCACATATATTACAAATGGTGTTGTAGGCATCTGCTTCGTTCTTGGAGATCTCCTGTCTGTGGGTCTCAGAACCAGGTTTTATTGCTTTATCAGTGAAGCTCCTGTAAAAGGAGGGGCTGTGTAGTCTGTAGTCATTGACAACATGACCTCTGACTGTCTTCAGTACGCGCAGTGTTTGCTTCTCTGCTCTTTTGAGTTTCTGAAAGACGTAGGGGTCTTGATAAAGCAGTTTGCCTCAAAATTAAACTGTGTAAAACACAAAGGAAACTGTTTTGCTGTAGAAAACATTTTGAGGGAATAGCATACATGAGGGTCACTGGCAGGGAAGATAAAGCATTTGGGCTGTGTTGCTGCATACACTGTTTTCATGCCTGTCTGATGATTTTTCTGGTGGTTCTTGGAGAACCCACCTACATGTACAATAGTGGGAATGCTAAGTTATTACTAATATTTATTAAATACATTAAAAAAATACTCTTGAGCTCTTTAGTGTCTTGCTGATGATATTCAATGCCCGAGATACTGCAGTTTAATTTGGAATAAATGAAATGGCATGCTTTATTGTTAGTGCTGGATGCTTTAGAACAGACATTTTGAAAACAGAAGTTACTGGCTTACAAGATAGGTAGGGCCATGACCAAACCTGGGGTAGTACACAGTACTAATAATCTGATTCTCCTCTTTTCTAGAAGACAAGTTTGCTTGTGTTTTTGCAGGTCAGTGACATGCCTCATTGTTCACAACAATTTTGGGTTTGATATGGTTTTGTGGGTGTGTGTTGTTTTGTTTTTTTTTTTTTCCCTCCATCTGCGTTCTTTTAATACAAAGTATACAGCTTGCTCTGGCCCATAACCTATGTGGATCGTATCCATTTTACAGTCAATCAATGCATTGTGGAAGTCTTAAAACTTGAGAAAGGGACTTTGAGACATAAACTACCAGCACATGCTTTTCTCTTCTTTGGTCTTTTCTACAGAAGCTTATATTGCGTTCTGTCTGTGGATCCCAGATTGCAAAGCCAGTGACAGCTTTTATAGTTCACTTAATGTTGCCTTTTTCTTCATCAGTCACTTGAGACCTCTTTGGGCAGCAAAATCATCTGAAAGTATTTGGACATTTGTATCTTTTTGGATAGAACTCCAGTTATAAATAGCATTTACTGATTGCAACTTCTTTTTCTTTTCTTTTTAAACGCTGGTAGAGCTGTTTACACTGTTTCTGTGTGCACACATCAGGAAAGGCTTTTAGTGTTGGGCTCGGCACGCAACCAAGAAGTCCTTAGGAGTGGTAATAGATTTGTAGTCTGAGAGCTGAAGGCCACATGAAATAACTTTTTTCCCCAATGGAGAATTGAGTAACATGAGATAGTACTCTGATACTCTTCTTTATATCAAAGCCAGCTGTGCTCCCAGAATGGTGGTACTGGAATCTCCACAAAATTAATAATGCCAAAGACTCAGGGCGGGGGGGAAGCAGGGTATGTGTGTGTGTGCGTGTTAAGAGGTGCGACCATCATCTCTGTAAAGTGCTAAAGTTTCTCATTGGAATAGCAAACCACTGCATAATGCATAAAATATCTTGACATCCTTTCTATATGGCGATATGAATGTGCTTCATTTAATTCCTCTCCTCTGTGGCAGTGTTTTCATGGGGTCCTGTACCACTATGAAGTATTACCCAGTCGCCGTTTCACTTTGGTTTTCTAGAGGTTTCGGCATCTGTAAAAGTGACAATTACAAGTGAGCTTGTATCTCTCTGAGGCTGGGAATTCTTAAGGCTTCTTCGAGGACAGCTGGCACAGAGCAAGTAAGAAGGTTTGGGGTTGGGCTGTGTAATGCTCTTTCCAAAATTGTAAACAGCCCAGCATGCTGTCCTGAAATGCCCTGAAGGGAGAAAACTGTTAAGGAAACAAAGCTGCCAATTGTAGAAAAATTTCTGACTCTCCACTTTCAGAATTTCTCTGTTGCCCTGGACCACATCCAGGGCATCAGCTAATCTTCCAGTTGTTGGACTCCACTTCTGGTCATCCTGATTAAAAAAACCAAAAAAACCCAACCCAACAACAAGAAGAAAACAGAAAAAATACCAATCCCAGAGCGGTTCTTTGTTTTGGTGGTCAACTGTTTATCAGTTGTGATGGCATGGGTATTTGTAATAGATGCTGCTACTGAATTAGTTCCCCACTTGCCTGGACAGGTTTAATCCAGTGAGCTGCGAGTTTTCTTTATGCTGAGGCCCAAGAAGTATTTTCAAGCCCACTGCACTGCATTTAAACTTTGTTAGTCAGGTGGCTACTGAGTAGCTATAAATACGGTTGGTACTTCAACGGTTTATCTGCTAATAGTATTTAATAACATGCTGTCATTATTTGGCTTCTTATATTTGAGCAAAATGTTTGGAGTTGGTGGGTATCTTTACTAGTTCAGAGAAGGAACTGGGTCCCTTAAAAAAACAAACGGAAAAAACCCCAACAAAACAAAACTGAACGTGCAATCCAATAAAAAAGTTAAAGGTCTCCTGCTAAGATGAGTGGAGGTAATGCCCGTATCTACACTGCATCTTTTTCTCCATTTGAAGGCTCTCGTTTTCTTTGCCAGTCTGAAGTGTTGCTGAATGTGTCACCATCTTGCGGAGAGCAGTTACTGTATTCAGGCTAATTCAGATAAAGGAGTAAACTTTCCCCTTCCTTACGAGGCATGAATAGAGCTTGGCCCCCAAAGGGATCTAGGGTAACACTGGCGAGCCAGCCGCACCCAAGGATGCATTCAATGTTTTCTGAAGAGATCCAAGCTTTTAAAAATGTCGAGCAGGTACTGCGTAGGCATTTGAGCCCCAAGTTTCTTTTGCTGTCCTTTCAAATGGGACAGAGGTGAGTCAGAAGAAGCTGAAAAACGAGGGACAGTCCCTGAGGGAAAAACATCAAGTTCAAACACGCGCAGGAGGCTCACATATGAAGTGTTTGTTGTATCCAAATTAGTTAAAGAAATTAGTACGCATCTGCAAAGATTTAGATAAGTTGTCTTAACGTAGGTGCTTGATTTTATATAGTGAAGATGACTTGGTCTTTCAGTGAGGTGAATCCAAGATGTTCACTAACTGCAGTTGTAGGTGTTAATCTGTTTCTTTATTTTACCATATGTAAACTTGCCCTTGGCATAAGTAAACATCAAGATGTTTGTTAAACCTCTTGATTTCCTTGTTGCTGTTGTACTTCATGGAACATTAGTCCTTTCGGTAGGACTGAAATGTTCCCAAGCTGTCAGCTAGTTATTTCTCATGAGTAATTGGGTTATCCTCCTTGTAAATTATCAGGATATCTTAAGTTATTTAGGTTGTTTGTCCTTGACAGCCATTGAAAGGCTATTCCAAAGCTTATTGTTTGAGATCACTTCAAACTTCCAGCTTATTCCAGCTGCAAATCTGGTCTTCCATTTGTGTCCACTTCATATGTTTATTCTTGGGTTGCTGTAGTCCTTGTGCCTTGAATGCAGCCGTGTAGAATACTGAGCTACTGTTTTCTTAATTTTACTAGATGAAGCTAGACATATAGTTTCCTCCCATAAAAGTAGGCATTTTATTGCCTGTGTTGTTCTGAGCTGTCCTTCCACTCCATGCTGCTTGCCATCTGAATCCAGTCACTTCTGAACCTGGGTGCCTGGTGCTATTTGCAGAATCCAGATGAGGATTTATTAGTGTTTAGTGAAAAAAGATTTTTGGTTTATTGATTTCTGTATTATACTGTGCTTTTGGCTGTATCTGCTCCATTTATTGTTGTTCTACCATTTTTGGGTCTGAGCTCTTTTAATCTGTACAGTTGCTTTTAAGAATCTGCTTGCAGCATGACATCTTTAGTTTTTGTGTTGCTTTCCAGTAAGGCCTTTATTTTGTAGAATAATTCCTACCTAAGGTTTGGTTGACTTTCACAGATTCTCGAAAGATGGCTTATTTTTCACTGAGGAGTTTGGCTTCTCTAAACAGTCCATGCTGTTCACATTAAGCATCAGGGAATTTCCAGCTAGCTTGAATTTCTTTGTGGTGAATTTATTTTCTAGGAAGATGGATGCTTTTACTTGTTCATCACTTCAGTACCCTTTATTGTACTTTTACAAATGAAAACTGGTCTGCTTTATTAGAACTTTTTTTCCTGGCTTATCTCTTCAGACAGCTCCTCCCTGGAAGCAGCAGCTGCTTTAAATCATCTGCTCAGGAGGATTTTTTTAGGGAGAGTGGGAGGAAAGAAAGGTTTGCTAATGACTGTTCTGAGTTCTGTCATTTAACAATTCATCTCGTGTGCATGAACCTTTTCTCCCTCTGTGTGTTTTTCTTTTTTTAAGTTGCCACTTCCTTCTCTTTTGAATATTGATGGTTTTGTTCAGTGTAACGTGAACCGAGGATTTATCTTTAGATCTTTATGTTCTAAAGAAATGACAGAGTAGTACGCGCACTCTGCTGGGATCAAAAGGCAATAGCATTGCAGCAGTGTTTCTTGTTTTATGTATTCTAAGAAACTTCTTGTTTCTGCAGAGCTTTTGATGGCAAACTCCAATGTATGAGACCATTCAAAAGCTGTGTAACTTGATTGCTATTAGGGTAGCTATATTTGGTTCTTTCAAAGAACTGACTTTTTTCCTAGAAAACGGTTATTAATGCTTTCCTTAGCAGCTCAAAGTGTACTAAAAGCATTAATCTTTGCCACTGTGCATTACTTTGTTGAACTGTTGTTCTAAGAGCAATATAGATGGAAAGATGATGTGCGGACAGGCGAAATGAATAATTTTGATGGAGTTGGCCAAGGTGCCGCTGCAGCGTAAGGTTTTGGTCTGATACATGGTTGTTTTCATACATTGTAAGCTGTTGTGATGGAGTTGGAAGTAATTTGGACTTGAGGTCTATCAATCGTCTGACCTTTGCAGTGATGATAATTACTATTACTGAAATTTGAATAGTTCCCTGGAGACTCCTCAGTCATATTGTCAATTTTTTTAATGGTGTTCCTCTAGCTATTAGTCAGGCTTCCCAGATAGGACCTAAATCTTCAAGATGTAAAGACTGTCTCTTCATAAATCCTTTTTTCTTTATTATATACAGCAGGAGACAGAGGGAAGGGAAGGAGTTTCAAGGCCAATTTTTTATTCTCTTTAGGTGTGGTATGCCTAGGACATGTGTACAAGGGAAGGGCTGGATGCTTTCAAAAACCTTTCGAAGTAAACTTTGGCTGCAGAAATGCCGAAATTGTGCCTCGGTAATGGAAGAAGGTAGCAAAAGCTGGGGGAGAGGATAGATTTTTCTGTTAAATCTAGTCTTTTGGGATTTAAAGCTCTTACTTCATCCAGGTGATCAAGGTAAAAGCTGCCTTTCTTATCATTCTCTTCTTTTTCTAGGTTTCCATGAAGATAAAGAATTGAAATGTGGATAGCCTATTTGTAGCTTGGTGGTGGTTGTCATCTGGAACCTGCAGGTGTCTCCTCCCAGTAGCTGGTGTAACGTTGGCTGCTGAGAGCCATGAAGGTTGTACCGGAGAAGAATGCTGTCCGCATCCTGTGGGGTAGGGAACGGGGTACCCAAGCCTTGGGTGCTCAGCGGCTCTTGCAGGAGTTGGTGGAGGATAAAACTCGATGGATGAAATGGGAGGGCAAGGTAAGGTTGTGGGATAGTGGTGCATAGCTTGATCTTGGAGTGGGGGACGGGAGGCAGGGATTTGAAATAAAATGTCTTGTTATTGTACCTTTGATGTGCTCTCTGGCTCTGTTCAGTTCCTGCAGTGATGTGATAATAGATACGTTCCTGCAGCGGGTTCCCCTTGTTGTCTGTGTGTTAACACAGTTAACTACAGTTAAAGTATGATCATATGACACTTGCAACACTTCCTGCTTTGTTGGCTTTTTCAGAAAGTTGAGTTACCAGACAGTCCACGCTCCACCTTCTTGCTGGCGTTTAGTCCAGACAGGTAATTAACTCCTAGTTCATTCCCTGTTTCAGCAGTCTCCTTACACTTACAAAAAGTGGTGGAGGCTTGTGCCCGTTGAGTTGTTCAGTCCTGAATAGCTGAGTGAAACCTCTGGTTCCGGACATGCATGGATGGAACGTGTGCACCTTCCTAATCTCACAGCTTCATGCATAATTGGTGCTTAATTTCTGAGGTACCCAAGTGATGCATAGTTGTAAGGAAAAAGGATCTGTGTGGCCACCGTGGGATTTCATAAGAAACTTGAGGGAGTAAAGGGTCTTTTAGCACATCATGCCAAGTGATGTGGCACACCCACTGGGATATCTAGGACTAAAGAACAGAGCAGAATGATGTGTGTATTAGAAACAGAAATGGAGGTGGGATCTCTCTTAGTGTCACTTGATTTGACAGCGGTTGAGATGATGTGGAGAACTGGGAGTACTTATTTGCCCCTAACTGTCACTCAGGAGTTCCTTCTGAGCTGCATGTTCATTCTGACTTTCAAGGTCAAGTTTGTGCTTGCAGATCGGATGAGCTCATGTTTGCATGGACCCTGAAATCTGGCCACAGGAAGCTTTGTGGCCATTGGTGAAACAGTAGCCTCTTTCCCTTTGAGCGTGGGTCTCTGTGTGGGAGAGCTGCTGGGTTAGGTGTGAACAGACTCTGTTGAGATGAAGCTAACCACAGTCTAGTTCTGCTGTACACTTCTCATGCTAATGTTTGTCATGCCTTCTGCATTCCCAGGACCCTAATGGCTTCCACACACGTGAACCACAACATCTACATCACAGAGGTGAAAACGGGCAAGTGTGTTCATTCCTTGGTTGGACATCGCCGCACTCCTTGGTGTGTTACCTTCCACCCCACCATCCCGGGCCTCATTGCTTCAGGATGCCTAGATGGGGAGGTTAGAATTTGGGATTTACACGTAAGTCTTTTCTGAAACATATGTGCCTTTGGGATTTGGTGGGTGGTGACATTTTTTGTCTGAATTTTTCCCAAATGTTGCCTGGTAAGAGAGCTGTTTAGAAGGTTTGCTGGGATCTGTCTCTAAAAGCGTAGAACAGATCATAGTCATCCTCTTCTGCCTAGAGAGGAGGTGACAGATTCTTCGTTCGATCCCACCAGGTAGGTCGTGCTCCTTAGCCTTGCCTGTTTATTTGATTAGAGTGGTACAGGTGATGTTGGAGAACTTTGTGCGAGGTGCGTGTTTAGCTTATGTGAAAGATGTGCCGTTTTTCATTTCACTGAGTGTATCTGAACTCTTCATTAGAGAAGGTGCTGCTCTGCCAGTTCTACCTGTAGTCTGGTGATTGGCACAGAGACAAAGCACGTATACTTGCTCGGTTGATTTGAAATGCAATGTTTTTACAGGCTGCTTGAGACACTTACCTACAAAAATACATCTGTGGTCATTGTTGCAGGGAGTGTTATGTTCTAGACATGAGACATGACCTTGTATGAAAGCAGCCATTGTTGCTGCCAAAAAAGCATGTCACTTCCATGCTGTAGGCAGAGTCTTGGAGAGATGGCACATGCATGGAAACCTAATGATCTCAAACTATGTGATAAACTGCTTGTGATTCTTGACTCCTCACTCAGGGTGGAAGCGAGAGCTGGTTCACAGATAGCAACAATGCCATTGCGTCGCTTGCTTTTCATCCAACGGCTCAGCTCTTGCTGATTGCAACTGCCAATGAGATACATTTCTGGGACTGGAGTCGTCGGGAGCCTTTTGCAGTGGTGAAAACAGCCAGTGAAATGGAGCGGGTCAGGTGAGTTCTCGCCTCTGGTAGAAGATAACACTTGTATGTGAAAAATGGTCAGATTTGGGGAAGGGGGGGGTTCCTCTGGGTTGCTGAGGAGAGAAGCATCACTTGTAGCTCCTTGGCCCAGATGGTAGAAAACCAGTTCTGTGCACAGGAAAAAAAGCAATTGGAAATAATACATTAGCTTGCTGGTTCGTATTTGTAATCTGATGTGTGCCCAGTAAATGCCCAGGATCTACTCCATGTTAATTTGTAAGCTTAGTAATTAAATTTGTTAGCCTTAAGGATGAGAGAACCCAGAAGCTGCTGGAAGAAAGTGCTGAGCTATTACTCTGGTGCAGGAAACTGTGTTGCTGGAAACTTGGTGCCTTCTTTTGAGCAATTTAAAATAAGACAATGATATAACACTCAAGGAAAGTTAATCTCTCCCTTTGTACCAAATTCCAATGTGTAATACATGTACACATATTCTTTAAAATTTCCTGGCTATTTCAATTTGATATGGCAGTCCTTGCTTCCAGCTTTTAACTTCTGTATAGTATTCCTGTGGACTACAAAATACCTGCAGTCTTCAGCTAGATAAGTATGTTTTCTTCTTCTTAATATGTAAACTTTTTGATGTCCTTCAGAAGAAGATGGTGGTAATGGAGTAATGTTCTCATTGTAAATGTTTCATGTGGGATTTTCTTCCCTGCTGTGTCCAGCTTCCTGTGTCAATGTGGAATGTGAACTGATGATTGATACTATGGCTCTTGCTTTTATTTTAGGCTGGTACGGTTTGATCCCTTGGGACATTACTTGCTCACAGCAATTGTTAACCCTTCTAATCAGCAGGTAAGGGGAATGTCAGTATCTGTATTGACTGACTAATTAAAAGATGCTCTATGTACATTAACCCAAGCCTGTACCTAAGCAGCCTTGTGCTTTTCAGAAAAGTCCTTCTAAGCCGAGTTCTATCTCGCCTTAGTTGGTCACGTGAATGTTCTTGTGTTATGTGCAGGGCAATTAAGGAGCTCTTCCAAGTGTGTTTGTTTTGCCCTCACTGTCTCATTAGAGTTGGGACAGATGTCCTGATGGCCTTGCTCTTTCAGTTCTGTTGTGACATTCTGCTGGATTTGAAGCTACACTAGGTATTAACAATGCTCGCCGTGGCTGCTGACCCTCAGATGCTGATGCTTCTGTTGGTGTGAACAGTGTATTGTCAAAGCTCACTGGGCTGTAGGAAGAGGTCGTCTGGATCCGTAAAATGAACTTTGAAATAAAGAGTCAGCTCGTTTCCTGCAAGTCAAGGCCTTTAGAAGGGGACTTCCTGCGTCCTTTCATCTGTCTGGGATGGAAGCTGTCTTTCTGCTGTTTATTTGGAGGTATAGGATTTTGCTGTGAGGTGACTGAACTTTGATTCCTTCCTTCTGCAGAGCGATGAGGAAGTGGAAATCTCCGTGGACAGCACAGAGATGCCGCATTATCGTCAGCGCGCTATCCTTCCTTCTCAGCCTGTGAGGCGCACACCCCTCCTCCACAACTTCCTGCATATGTTGTCCTCCCGCTCCTCCGGCATACAGGTGGGAGAGCAAAACAGTGTTCAAGACTCTGCTACCCCATCCCCTCCACCACCGCCACCACCACCACCTCCGCCTCCAGCCAGTGAGAACACAAGGGCATCTGTCTATAACAGGCTCCGGGAGCGTGTCAGCTATCCCACAGCAGAGTGCTGCCAGCACCTGGGGATGTTGTGCCTTTGCAGCCGATGCTCTAGTGCAAGACTTCCTTCTTCTCTCTTCCCACACCAGGAAAACGCACCCTCCACGTCTTCTGGGGCCACTGGCACTTCCTTCTCCTCTGTGCAGACAGAGCCTTACCAACCCCCAGAGCAGGCATCTGTAGTGCAGGAGGAGCAGGGGATACTTAACCGGCCCTCTGCTTTCAGCACAGTTCAGAGCAGCACTGCTGGCAACACCCTGCGCAACCTTAGCCTGGGCCCCACACGGCGGTCCCTCAGCGGGCCCTTGGCAGGCCACCAGTCCCGATACCAACAGTCTGCGAGAGAGATGGCTTCGGGCTTAGGTGGGTCTGACTGGTCCAGGACAGTGCTGAACATGAGCTCTCGGTCAGAGCTGGAAGCCATGCCTCCCCCTAGGACCAGTGCCTCCTCTGTGAGCTTGCTGTCGGTGCTGAGGCAGCAGGAGGGAGGTTCCCAGGCATCAGTCTATACCTCTGCGACAGAAGGGAGGGGCTTTCTGGCCCCAGGGGCTGAGGCGGACAGTGCTAGTAGCGCTGGCCCGAGCAATCCGGCCAGCATCCGTAATGAGCTCCAGTGTGATTTGAGGCGATTCTTCCTGGAATATGACCGGCTTCAGGAGTTAGATCAGGGGATTGGTGGGGAGCCCAGCCAGTCGCAACAGGCTCAAGAAATGCTCAACAACAACATTGAGCCTGATCGGCCGGGTCCCTCCCATCAGCAGACTCCACACAGCAGTGAAAACAATTCCAATTTGTCCCGGGGTCACCTGAACCGCTGTCGCGCTTGTCATAACCTGCTGACCTTTAACAATGACACGCTGCGCTGGGAAAGAAGCACGCCTAGCTACACACCAGGGCAGGTCCAAAGCACGTTTGAGGGTGTGCCTCCAAATACCAGCCAGGTGCAGCCTGCAGAGAGAACCGAGGGCAGAGCTCCTGCCTCTAGCAGGCTGCAGCTGGGCAGCTCTTCCACCCCGCAGGAGGAGAGGACCGTGGGAGTGGTCTTTAACCAGGAGACGGGGCACTGGGAAAGAGTTTACAGCCAGTCGGCTTCAAGCAGACCTGGGAATGTATCACAGGAGGCCTTAAACCAGGAAATGCCTGAGGAAAGCTCAGAGGAGGATTCACTCAGGAGGTAAGATATATGCTCGGCCTTCCTCCTCTATTTTTTTTTTTCTCAAACCTTTCCCATCTAGTTTTGAGTTTTTCAGTATTTTCAGAGTTAAAAACCGTTTCTCACGTGGTCATGTGCTATTTACTTAGATGAAAATAGAGACGTTGCATTGATGTCTTTCATAGCTGCCATTGTCATGCTGCAGGTAGATTCTGAGGGTGTCTGAAGGTTGTAAGAACAAACACCAGATCTCTCAATGGGAAAGAAGGATGGTGGTACAGACAGGCAAAAGGACAGGCTCTAGCAGCAGATCTCTGGGGCGAGCTGTGCTCCTGGTGTTTCCCAGACACTGCAGAAGGGTGGGAACACAGGATGTGCTATGTTGTCCTTGTGTCCCATACCATGCACGTGCTGCACATCGAGAATCTGCCCAGGGTAGGCATGGAAAATTGGGCGTGAGTAGTGAGAATGGCGTTTTTGAGTGCTGTGTCTTGTTGAGGTTGTAGTTACGTTGGAAGGGTTAACAGTCATTTCCTTGCTGTTGCCATATAGGGCAAAAAAAAAAATCAAAGCTCTGTGTCAGTGTTTTGAGCATGTCCCTTAGTTACGAATGTTCGGTCAAACCTATGCAGTTTGCTTGCCTTTGATGAAGAGGTAAGTTTTGAAAGTGGCTCCCATTGACCTGAATCTAGGGTCAGCTGGTTGGGGGCACGCTGCTTACTGAAAATTTTAGACTCTGCTGTATTCTTTTTTAAGAAGGTGATTCTTTTTTGGAAGGGTATTTTTTTTATACTCAAATGTTGCAGGAAAACAGAATGAGCCAAATTGAACTTGCACCAGGAAGGACCCGTGCTTTGTGTGAAAGTGTCTCCACTGGCTAGTATGGACGATTCAGCTACATTGGTACTTTGCATAGGGTTTCACTACTGGGTTTCAGTTTGCCATCCTCTCTTGTCAAGTGGTTTGAGCGCTTGTCAGAGGAAAGGTCCAGTCCTGCTGTTTCTCAGAAGTGGATGCCTTGTGCTTTAGGAAAACGAAGCTTCCAGGTTGGATGCAGATGTAACTGGCTGAGGAGGCTTTGTACACAGGAGTGCCTGAGGAAAGGGAATTCTTTTCTCCTTCTTGCAGATAAGCTGATTATACTCAGGCTGGAACAGTGGCTGCCTTTCTTGTTGCTGTAGTTGCATAGCAAATAAGTGGTGGTGGTCATGAAATTATTAATCTGCTTCTAAATCCTTGCCCCAGTTTTTTTTTTTTTTATAGCCCGCCATAATGAGAGTCTCAAGCTGATTACATGGTAACTACTTCTTTCTTGGGCCTGGACTTACCTGCAGTTAATTTAAATCATATATCCTCTAGTCCCCTATTAAAGGGCAGAGGGGTGAGAAGGAGCTGACAAATTTAGCTTTAAAATGGCATTTGACTAAGTCTTGCATTGTCTTTCTTTTGAAATAGCTGTACGTGGTCGTACCATCTCCATTGTGTAGCTTGTTCTCGGGGCCAAGTCACTGTAGTGTCAGAAATAACAGGGGCAAATAACCTTTTTATTGATCAGGTGGTTGGCACGTATTTGGACAATGAGGTGTGGTGGGATCTGTAGATAATGATCTGTGGGAGTTGTATAATTTAAAAATGCCCTGAGGCATTAACTCAGTCCACCCCAGCGTGCAGGAGCTGGACGGGTTGCTGCCTAACAGCTGGAGTGTGCGACTGAATCTCTTGGTCCCTTGGCCTGTTGCCCATGGTGGTTGCTGCTGCCTACTCAGTGGCTGTAGCATCTGTGCAGGGTTAGTTGCCTCCCTGGTTGTCTGTGCAAACAGGTACTTTTTGCTGAGACATTAATTTGAGTGTGTAGTTCAATGCGTAAACTTAATTCCAGAGGAATTGCTGTAAGATGAAACCTTTAGTGAAACCCTTCTGGCAGAGGTTGCTGAGAAGCTTGTAGGGGCTCTTTTTAGTTTTCCCAGTCTCCTGCTGCTGTTACCGGGCCCTTCTCAAGAACAGGCATGGCAGGGGCTCCTGCTTCCTTTCTAGCTGAAGTTAAGGTAACTGTAGAGTACTTGAGGTAAGGAAGCTGGAAGCAGTGAGCGGTCTGGTATTAAGTGCTCATAGCAATTTCCTTGAAGTAAAACTTAATTTGCTTTCCTGTTGAACACATTGGGTGGACTTGTGGGGAGCTTTATGAAATCTTTCCCCTTAAAACAAAGCCTGCATGTGGGATAGCTATATTCTGCAGGTGTAATTTTCTATCCTCGGATTAGCTGTTATATTTTTCCTTATAGAGCAATAACAAGTCAGCAAGCGCCCACTTACCTAATTTTTGCATAGAATGAACATCCTCACATCCAGCCTTCTTGTGTGCTGGACTTAGGGTGTGCTCGCACAATGGAAAGTGCTGGAACCCCTCCTGCACAGCAGGGTCCAAAATGTCTGTTAACCTTTGTAGCTGCAGAAGCATGCAAAGATGGTGGCTAACTGTCATGAGATGTAAGCTATGTAATGCTGAAAGTGCTGGGGAAATAGAGGAGGGAAGGTAAGCCTTCAAGCTTTAGGGTACAAGTGATAACTAAGACATGCTCTCAATCAATGTAATTTTGTGCCTGTGGACCTCAGGTTAGTTCTTAGTGTCAGGGGACATCCATGTACTTGCCTGTAACCTGTTCTATGTTCTGTTCTTTGTCTCTCCATTAGATGTCCTCATTGGGCAATTGAGCTCTGTATTCAAAGGCAGGCTAAAAAACTTAAGATAAAAATTGCATCTGGAAACTATGTGTGTATATTTTCATTCCCTGTCCATGGGCAGGATTCATTCCTTGACCTGTCTTGCCAGGCTGAGAAGTTGCTTGCTGGGAAGATGTTGCCATAGACGGTCAATTAAGTTAATAGGTAGTTTAATGAAGTCTGTTCTTTGAATTCTGTTGATGCAGCTATGTCAGCTGGGTAGGGAGAGAATTCTGCTTTTTCTGATGGTGCTGGGCTAATTATCTTGGGCTAATCATGAAGGCATTAATGAGCATGTAATGAAGCTATTCCTGACTAACAGCTCTGGCGCCTCAATTAGGAGGAACATGTCACTGGGAGCCTTGGCAGTACAGCACTCCTGTCACATTCAGCTTGGCCTGAAAGCAGCACGGGCGTTGAGCTTGAAGCTGTGTCAGTGATGTATGAAATTGGAGAAGGTTTATGGTCTACCTTAAGCAGAAGTTGGTGAGACAGAGCTTCAGCTTTTTTGAGGTTCTCCAGGCTGATCTCATTAATTCAAATGTAGGTTTTTTCCCCCTGTGGATCTGTCTTTGCCTCACTTCTAACATCAAAGTGAAAAGAGCCTCAGAAATCCCTGAAATTGTCATGTGAAATGTGCTGCATAAAATTGGTGCTATTGGCAAGATCTGGATGAAGGAAAGATAATTGAGCAACAGGTGATAGCTAGTTTAATTTTTCTATAACTTCCTGTTAATTAAAAAATGGGTTGAGGAATGCTTGTATTAATACTGTAATCTTAGTGAGGGAAAAGATCCTATAAGTACTCTAAGCCGCTGTTACTGTGTGGGCCAATTCAGGTTGATAATGAAAAGTTGAACAGGGAATGAAAGAGGATTCTCCTAGTCAGCTGCTTGTTTGAGAGGAGCTAGTGCCACCTTCTTAAAAAAAAATGATATCCTAGCAGTGGTCTCCACTAAAATATATTTCAGCTCATCAGTTAATGACAGGTACAGTGCAGTGCTGTCTAATAAAACTGATCCAGGTATTCAAATGCCACCTCTTTGGCTATTTTAGTATGACACAAGTGTGTTATTTCACAAGAAAGAAAATATTCTGGTTTTAAATCTAGTGTTTTTTCTAGGTTCTGGCCTGGCACTCCCCAGACCACAGTCTTTCTAGAATGGATACAAGTGCAAGTATCACCATCTGTGTCCTTGTTGACATATTTCCAACCTTATCCTGTGAATCAATCCCTAAAAAGGGGAAAAGAAAAAGAACGCAAATGGAAACTCATCCTCTATGCATTCAAAAGTTAGCTGCTTGTAATATACTAAGGGGGTAATTCTGATATTGTTTACCTATTTTGACTAGAGATTTGACTGAAAGACCGCAAGTGAAAGATGAGCCCTGTTCCATTGCCAGGCAGGTTTGCATGAAACCTGTATTTCATGAGGAAACGCTTATTATCCTTATTCTTCCATTAAGAAGCTTTGTCTGGCAATTATGTTAAACTTCTCTAACCGCTTCATTGCACTCATTCCAGAGGTCAAATTCTGTAGGCTGTGGTATGAGTAATTTATGTGCCTGTGTCTTATGAATGCATACTGTTTTTACTTTGCCTCACCTACTTAGTTTGGCAGACAAGATAGACTATGGAAGTTACCTGAACACCTGGGAAGTCTTTTGAACTGTCCTGGGTGATGGTTTTGTCATGCACACAGGTAGGAAGGGAGTGTATGCGAGGTGGGGGAGTTTGTATTGTCTAGGGACACTTGTATAAGTTCTTTTATTTTCTTTAAAAGTTCAGAGTCCACAGTACTGTGGAAATAATTGACCTGCTGAAGTTGCACAGCTGACCAAAGGCATCGCTTTTTGGTGTGTTTTAGTCTGTTGTATGCAGTGTGCACAAATGATACGTGCAGACTAGCTTCCCCGGAACCATGTAACGGGGTCCAGGGTGAAATTTCTGTCTTTCATTTTGCCAGCTCTTGTCTGAGGGTCGAGGTCCCTACTGCCCGCATTCTTGCTGTGCGATGTGAACCCGGTCTTCTTTGCCGAGCTAAGATTGTGTGGCATTTAGCAATCTAGGATTTCTGTCTAGGTGAGATGAGAAAGCCACAGAATTATAAATACGATCAAGTCATCGGTGCTATACATTATGAGTGAGTTTGGTTGTGTTGCCTTTTCCTTGGAAAGGTATAAATACTTTACCTGTGGTTTCACCTGTTAACCAAACGCAGACCTCTGTGCCTTGCCCTTATCAGGCATGCAAAGGCCTGAAGTAACACCAGGTGCAGCAGGGTGGAAGTGGTGGTACCGTTCTCACCTGCCTGGGCAGGACAGTGACTCCAGCTCACGTCTTTATTCAGTCTTGATGGCCTTTCTGGCAGTATGTAGCTCTCCATACATACAACCGGTATGAATAGAAACACCTAGTCTGTTCCCTTTTGAATTTCTCAGAACTTATTTCATTTCCATATTGCTTTGCCGCCACAAGGGGGTAATGTTGCTTCTGCTCCTTGCTTTCCTTGTCTCCTTGCGGAACCAGAAAGTTTCTGAGTTCTTGTATGAAGAAAGCAAGGTAGCTTGAGGACCACCACCCGCCACCAGCCCTAAATTGCAGCTATCTCCTCAGTTACAATACATTTGCAAGTTCTTCGGTGTTTGAGGAAAGGCAGGAATGGGGATCCTGAGGGGAAATGGCTCTGATACAGAATGCAAACAAGAGAGCAGCTTGTCCTCCTGGCTTTTGTAAAGGTTTGAAAGGGACAGATGTGGATCTGGAGGTGAAGCAGGTATTTTGTCTTTCTGACATGCAAATGCCCCTGAGTTAGAGCTGTGAAAGACCAACTTCGCAGAATTTGTCTGGGCTTCCTGCTCATTGCCTATCGAGCCTGGAGCAGACTTTTCTTTGCAGTCTGCCTTCTCAAAGGTTTTGTTTGCATTTAAATGGTTGCTCATCCTTCCTCAGAAGACTTCCATAATATGGGGCTTATTTTCTGGAGTAATCTTTGGCAGGTGTTGACTGGAGTTTGGGCGGACACCTTTTCCAGTGGGCTGTGTTTATTTTCTTTTTCAAGTATGCCTTAAACTATTACCTAAATTTTTAGGCTTTTCCATGAGAAGGCCGTGAGTATGTTTGAAGTTTTTTTCAGATGCAAATAGGCATAGCTTACTCATGGCCATGAGTGGATGCCTCTTCCGCTCCTAAATTGTAGGTGTGGTGTTGACTTGTGGTCAAACTGGGACCAGTCTGTGGTTAAAGTAGGTTGACAGGGTAGGAACACTCGCATTCCTGCCCAGCAATGGTGAGTGCTGTATGTAAAATGGAAAACAGTATAGTCACTCTTACAGCCTGTTCTTGGGTTCCTGCTGGAGCCTGAGCTTCTGATGTACTGCTTTGGTTTTTGATTTAAATGACCAGACTGTTCAGATCTCTGCATGTATTGGCTTCTGGTAGCTTTCTTGCTGTGCAAAGCACTGAATGACAAGGTGCATGTCACTCATATCCTAGCCTTAAAAACAAACCAACCAGAACGTTTCCTTGCCCCCTGCCACGGGTACAGAGTTGCCTACTAGGAGACAGTTCTGTGACTGAAATTTACCATCAAAATAAGAGAAGAGGGTAGTGCTAGTCCCCTTTACTTTTTTTTTTAAGGGGAGGGAACTAAAGCAGGAGGGAATTGCCTTACCTAAAGCTTCAAAATGCATCTTCTTGTGGAGAGAGAACACGTACCTAGTGTATTGCATCTTGTTTTGTTCCTTATTTCACTAAACCCGCGTTGTTACTATTTTTTCCCTAATTGCTTACAGCAGTTGTGGCTCGCTTATTCCAGTATTTAGTATCTATTGCGGCAGTGATGTGTTGAGTTCACTGAAAAAGGGGGACTTGAGCAAGAGGGGGGCACACCGCTGAGCTGTGGAGAAGAGAGGCTGCACTACGGTGCTGGCTGCTCAGACCACACATCAGTGCCTGTGCCAAATCTAAGTGGACCTACCCAGTATTAATTTCTCCCTGCCCCTTACATTCAGGCCCATTACTTGTGGAAACCTTGCTAGCCTGGTGTCCTCGCCGTTGTAGTTTGGGCTCAGCATTTTATTTGACTTACGGTGTGTAGACCTTACCTGTGTTGTGGGAAGAAGGATTTTCCAGCAACCTCTTAGCCTCCATGTGTAATGTGATAGTTTTGGAGAAGTTTATGCTGTGCTGTTTTCAGGCTTGGTAAGAAATAATTACGAAGATGCTTCTTACAATTCTTGAAAATGATGGTGATCAAAGTAAGTAATATCTCAATAGTTAGTGAGGAGCAGTGGGGTAAATAGAAGTTATGAAGGGGTTTGCAAGCAGAGACAAGAGGTTCAGGTTTGTGGTTGGGATGAGGGGCTTGAGGGGAGAAGGCCAAAACTGTGGGGTGGGGGAATGATTTCTAGAAATGTTAGCCTGGACACACAGGAATGAACGAAGACCTAATTTGTTGGTGATAAACATGAAGTGAAGTGATAATCTGAAGGTGACATGAACATTTAGACATGATAATTAGCTGTGGTGATGGGTGAGATGTGCAGGTTGTGGACAAACTTGGCGAGTATTGTTTGTTTGACCTTTCTTAAAAATGGAAAATACAAATTAGTCTTATCATGAGAATGTAACCACAGCCGGAACTGTAAGAGAGGCTGCCATGATATTTAAATGGTCAGTTGATGTCTACGTGAGCTCTGAGGTTATTGCTCCACCCTTCCAGCTTTGTGGGTTTTTTTCGAGACTGAGCCTCCTGTCTCCCCCATGTGGGTAGGAAAGACTTTGTTTTACTGACTGTGGTAGAGGTTTGAGCTCTTGATTGCACTCGTAGTTGTTACGTAGAAAAGCAAGTGAAAGAGGTGCCTGTTTTCTTGCGTAAAAGTTCCTCCCCCTGCCTTTGCTGGTTTCCTGGTTTAAGAATAATGTAAGGTTGCTAGAGCTCTTTTACATCATTACTGAGAGTTGGTGGGGGGAAAAAATGATACCTTGTGCTTTCTCTCTTGCAGTGACTAATAGAGGTCACTCCCTGCTGCTGAGCTTCCCCGAGTACTTTGGAAAGCTGAGCGTGTGCAGTCTTCACCAAATTTGCAGAAAAGCTTAAGCCTTCTTTTCTTTTTCTTGGCCTGGATTTAAATATACAGCGATGACTGTAGCACGCGAAAAGAATTTCTTTTCCCCATGTTACTCTTGCAGCAGCTTGGCTTGCAAATTAAGCAAGTATAGAAATAACTTTGCTTTCTCAAATACCTTCATGATGTTTCCCCAGTCAAACCACTCCCCTTCTCCCACCTCTTATTTCGGTAGTCCAGCACTAGCAATGAGGAGTTCACCTGTAAAAGAAATAGGTGAACTTTGTTTCTCTGCAATCTCCAGGAAACGGAGACCTGTTTCCCTACAGGTGTCTCTCTATGGGATTGTTCTGGGACTTCGCTTTGTGTTCACCTGCTCCAGCATGGCAGCAAGGGAACTTGTTGAAGTTGGATTCCAGTGATGTTTCTTAATGAGGGTGGAAGAGATACACGCTTCCAAACTGGCTTCCTTTTTTACTTCTGCTGAGGAGTAATGAGATCTAGAGTTGGGTGGGTTGTTTTGGTTTTTGGGGTGGGTTATGTGGTTGTGTTTTGTTTTGTTTTTTTTTTTTTTTAACGTCTCTTGAGAAAAGTCTGTATGAAACAACCATACAACAAAGATATTGGATAAACATGGATTGCTTAGAAGTTGAAAGACAGCTGACTTCAAAGAGGTGTCTATTTGAGTATACCATAAAACATACCAGTTCTCAGCTTTCCTACAGACAGGAAAGAAGTGTGAATAGCTTCCCCTCTCTTGAAAACCGTCCTTTGTTAGGTTGTCTGTCTCCTGTGCTGTCTGCATGTGGCTTCCCCATGGCCTCCTGATCCAACTGCTGCAGGGTGGGCAGCACGTCCAGACAACCTCACCTGACCTGGAACAGTTGCTCTTGTTCCCAATTTTTACTTGCATGCATTGAGTTCATGTACTTGTAGTATTCTGTCTCGGGGATGATGCTTAATTTATGATTAATGGTGGTCTTTGGCGTGCTTAAACTGTCTAGCTCTGATTCCTAGAGCTTGTTGTGTGGCTTCAGATAAGTAATGTTAAAACAATCTCGAAGTTTTGTTTTATTTTCCTTTTGCCAAGAAACAAGTTATGGGCAGGCCCTCAGACCTTCTATTTCAGGCCCTCTTGCTCAACTAAAAGCTCTGTGTAGCTTTTTTGAGCGTGGGGAGGAGCTGGAGATGTTGGAAATACAGTGTGCCTCTTTTTTTATGCTAATACAAGCCCTTAATCGTTAGATGTGCAGTCACTTACATATATTGCGTGCATGCGCTCATTCTTCACGCTCTTTATAAATGCACACACAGCATGGTGTGCCTGGGGACGAAGTGCCCTCATCCAATGATTTGCTCCTTATTAGAGAATCTGGGCTGGAGAACTTGCAGTAGAGCAGCGTGCATCTACTCGCTGGGCCTGGAGCAAGAGGAGACAGAGGGACCTGTGATCTGACTCAGTAATATAACTGTAACCAAAATAGTGATGACTCTAGATTTCTCCAGTTGAGCCGTTCTGGTCTGTTGAATAGCTAGCATGCATTTTAAACATTTTCCACGTACATATTTAACTGATTGCACCAAATGGCTGTTTGTGTGATGATGTAACTGACCCCCTCCTTTGCTCTTCTTGAGAAAGCACCTGCTGGAACTGAAGGCTGTGAATAAACAGGGTTCATTATCTGCCAGGAAACTGACTCATTTTTCTGCTCAAAATGCATTAGTATGAAATCCTTCCCCTGTCTTCCTGAAGTGGGAGGGCTGGAGTAAGTGGTTGAACTGCCGTGCTGGTCATCTGTTGACCTGGTGCTCTTCATTATTCCAGCCTGAACAAGAGCATTTTAAAGCAAGTGACTGATGTGTGTGGTGGGACCTCTGTTTTCATAGCCTTAGAAGCCTATGGAGATAACGGTACGGCTTCTGCCCCCTCAGGAAAGACACCTCCTCTTCAATTCCCTATGGAGAAGTAGGAGCCCTATGTAATTATCCCAGAAGCTGACGCAGATCTGCCTGCGTGGGTAAGCAGAGATTTCTGCTCTCCACACAATCTGTGGTGTTGGGAACTCCCAGAACAAGGAGAATTTGAAACAGACATTATACATATGAAGGCAGGTAGAAAAGCCCTCAGAAGAGTAAAGCTGTCTGCAGGCTGAGGGAGTTCAGTGTGCTGGTTATGTTCTGGCTATGCTTTCAAGCCTGTTATCACAACCATGATGACTTGGAACTGATTCCCTCTAGCTGAATTTCTGATATAGTGGCATGTTGTTAAGGGTCTAGATGGAGGAATGCGATGTCTGTCTTCACCTTGGCTGAGGTGCCTGCCCCATTCTGAGCGCCGGTATAAAACTGCCACTGTAGAGCAAAATAGCACTTGCAGTAGCTTGAGCTGATTTACATTTCTTCTTCTCTCCTCGTCCCTCAGGTTTTGCCCCTGCAAAATGAACGTGCGAGATCTTTTGTGGTTCTTTTCATGTTGGAGTTATTGCCAAACTGATCAATGCTGCCACAGCTGTTCTTGGCCCTTTTAATGCCTATCACGGACGTGTGCTGCTTCTTGCCTGTTGAAATAACACGTTAATCATTCCCTGGGTGCTCTATGATGACCTCCGCATAATACTTGCGCATCTCTTGTTCTGATGTACGGCCTTTGTCAGCAGGTGAAGTAATAGATTAACAGTGTGACCTTGGGTCCACTTAAAAAA
>VYZM01015413.1:212817-225507 GCA_013398915.1 Dromas ardeola
CATCTTCCTCAGAGACGCTGACCTTCCCTGTGAGAAGTTCCAAAGCTGCTGTGTAGCTCCTGCGGCATCAGGTGGTAAATGAAAGTTGAAGTTCCTAGTCCAAGAGCAGAGGTGCAGTAATAACACAATTCATCATGTGGTATTACTTTCTAGATAAACTGAAGCAGGTAAACATTAAAGGGTTAACCATGTTTTTCTTGGAACTTTGTTCCCTGCCTTATGGTTAGGAGAACTCAAATCCCAATGATTGGTTCTGCTGTTTGAGCTCTTACCTACAGTTTCTTTGTTTCGTGTATTTGTGCTCCTTTTCCTTGCACTCCTTCCCCAGTGTACTCCCTCCCGTCCTGACTGAAGACCTGACATGTTGTTTTCTGACTGAGAAATCCGTACAGCTTGTTTTCTACAGGTTTCTTGCCCAGAATCAGTGAAGGGGGAAAAGATGTCTTTTTGTGGTAACTTCTGTCTTATATCAAACTTGCTTCTCTGACAACTCCACACCTCCAGCTGGGAAGGATGTCTTCTCTGTCCCTGGTTGCCCTTCAGAGTTAGCCACAAGTTCTTTCTCACAAACATACCAAAGTGTTCTTGAAAAACCATGTTTGGAACATGTCTGTGATCACGTATTGCATCTTTGCTGTCACTGCTTTCCCTAAAGAAAGGAAATTTTCTTGCAAAGGGTGTTCATTATTTGGAATAACTTTTTAAAAAAAAAAAAAGTGATGAAAAGAATGCCTGACAGGGCTTGGATACTCATAAGAAAGGCAACCACCAACTCTCATTCTTCAGTGAGGATGAGTATGGCAAAGATGTGAACAAGGGGACGGAGGAGCTAACTCGGAGAACTGCAGAAGTGAGTGCTGAGGTTTTCATCAGTAGTGAAATCTCCTGTAGATGGTTCCAACTGCCTTAAGAAAAGTTTGACAGTTTTGACTATTTCTTCTTTTCTGATCATCTGTGTGTGACCTGTCTTAATTCAATCTTGATGCCAGGCTAAATATGTCTAACCGTAGCCATGTGAAAGCTGAAACAATCTAGAAATGTTAGCTTAGAGGTATCGGGGTAGATTATGTTAAGGATTAATTTTAGAAATCATCTTCTCAGGCAATCTTTAGAACTGCATACTGATTGCTTTTTTTATTTTAAGCTTGAATATGAAACTGGTGATAGCAATAGTGTTTTTCTGTTTGACAAGAACTACAAAACTTTTATGGAAAATGAAGCTATGGAATAAAATGCTTGATGGTTTCTGCCTGTGTGATTTCAATTTGCTCTTTGAAAGTAGGCAATGCAATACAGAGTTGTCTGAAATAATTTTTCTCTATTCTTCTGAGAAAAGGGAAGGGGGAAAAAAAGCAGGCCAGTGGGTTGGGTTGTTTGAGATTTTTATTTCCAATGGTTTTCTAGGGTTCTATTGAGGCTATAATTGATCTCGAAGAATTAATTGGGCTTGTTAACAGTTAGTAATTGAGTTTAGGATTTGAGGGAGGGTAGCAGTGTTATTGGGCAGCTGGGGAACATTAAGGTGTCTTCAGGCTTCAGCTTTCTTGTTATTTTTAGGTTAAACATTGCCCTGCCGTAAGAGGAAGGTGATTGAAGGGAATCTAGTTTTAAACTGTTGCTATTCTTTACATTCCTATGAGGAACCCCAGGAGTGCATCTATAGGGATGAGTGCTCAGGAGAACTGTCTGCTGGCTGTAATTCGGAGGGCTGCAAAAGGGATGTAATATGAAGCAGCGTGGTAATTTCACCTCCAAATGGGCAGTAGGGAATATAAAAGCCTTTCCAGGGAAGATATAAAACCAGAGGAGGAAACTCACAGAAGCTGCCAGAGTTGTCAATATACTTCTGCTTCAAAGGATAACGATGAGTTGCTCTGTCTTACGTCCTCTTCGTGGCTGAAGTGTGTGAGAGGCAGGAGTGCTTGCTTCATTTTACTGGTTTACTCTGGTTGTTGGTGTGCAGCAGCAGCTTAGGAGGATGGCAGCTGACTGAACACCCTTTTGATTTTAAGGAAACTAAGCCTCAGTGCTGTTTGTTAGCGCCTCCTGGATGGGGAGGAAAGCCCTTCCCTCGGTGCCGTGTGGAGTAAGCGCTACCCAGTAATGTGCCTCCTGTCACAGCAAATCAAAGATGTGGTGTAGGAATTGCATATCCTTAGAAACTATTACTGAGAAGTTAAATTTGCTGCACTTAAGTATCTTCTCAAAGCCTGCCGAGATGAATCACTCTGTCCCAAGAGGCTTTTGGTGGTGATCCTCGCCCCCGTGGGGAGAGTGTGGGTATCCTCCAATGGCTGATGCGCTGTGAGGAGGCTGCTTTATGATATTCCCCCCCCCCCAGCTTCTGGCATTCCGCTGCTTCATCCCTGAGAAATTTCCTTTTTCCCACTCATAGTGTCTTGTGTGCGTGCACTCCCTTTCTCTCTCCTTTGTCTAAAGCTGTCCTGTAGCTTGGACCTTGCTTCCTTTCCCCCCTTGCTCGCGATTGCTGCTGTTTGCAGACCGGAGGTAACAGAGCGAGTATAGAGTGGTGGTTCCATAGCTACTGATGTCTGACAGAAAGGGAGTCTGTTGAGATCTCAATGCTCCTGAACAGAGGCAATTTATATCTTCTTGTAGTAGCTTTAATAAAAAAAATAAACCAACAAAAAAATCTACAGTCCCTCTCCTCCTATTTTAGCAAGCTGGGCCAGAAGTATCTCTCAGGGTGAGCAGAGCTAATCTTCATCATTGCGGCATTGACTGACAACCTGGAGGATGATAATGTGTGATTTTTATTTTTTTTTTTTCCTGATGAGCGGGGGAGTAGAGTGGAAATTGCAGTTTCTCTGCTAATTGTACTTTAGATGTCATTTGTGACAATTTCATATTGTCTAGACAGAGATAGTGGAGCAATTGCTTCCACAGAGCCTAGTGTTAGCCTGTTATATATCTGGGTAGCAAAAATATGGGGTGTGGGAGAGGAAGAGGGTGCTGTAAGCTCCAGAAAGGATTCAGGAGTCAAGAGTGATGTGCTGAAATGTTTCAAAAGGAGATGCAAGCAATATGCATTTCTGTTCTCTCTTTGCATGCTTCTCTGTTGGAAACTTAGATGTTTAGTGGCTAGCAGTTCCCAGTGACGGAGCTGCTCCTGTTGATCTATGAATTATGTTTATCGCCCTTAACAGAATTGCTCCCAACCTCAGCGTTTACTGTGGGAGGGTATTGGGCTACCTTACACTTTGTGCTTACTGAAAACAAACGGTCTGTGTCTCTTCTGGGACTTTGGGTGGCAAAAGATATGAATGTGGCACCTAAGACTTGATAGAGTGCAGCATGACTTACTTTGAAAACATTTATCTGCGCCTTCCTGGGGGACAGTAGGTTACACTACCAGTGTCACAGATGGGACGCTTTATTGATGATTATAGCAGTGTATCTATTATTGAACCCATTTGTCAGTACCAAATGCATTTGGATCTGTAACTTGGGCCTCAAGGGCTCAGTTGAGAATGAGTTAGTTAAATAATAGATTTTATTTGTGTTTAGCACTCTGGTTTCAGTGCAGATACTGTTATTCTCTGGAGCATCAAGCACCGAGATGGTCCATCTGGATCTCATGAGATTGCACGTTGCCTTGTTTTGGTTTTTTTGCTTATATTTTATAAATATATATATCTCCACCTGTTCATTGCTTTGTGATTTGAGAGGGCACAGTTGTAGGACAATTAAGAACTACCGATCTGGTTTAAAATCAGCTGTTAGCAGTTGCTGTTAACTGAATTGTCTTTGTCCCCTTGATCCAAATGTGGCTCTAGTATATGGCTTGTGTGCCTCAGTGTGAGAGAGTGCAGGAGTTGTGTTGGGTCTTGGTAGGCTTGGAAGGTTCTGTTGAAAAGGTGATCTTAGCGGAGACTTCAACATGGGACCGCGCAGCCTCGGAGAGGGTCCTGGGGAGTTTGCTTAATGGAGTGCATTTGTCATCCTGCTCCTCACAACCGCAGGTCTTCCTAGGGAGCCTTTCTGGTGAAGGAGGTGCTCCTGAAGCAGCAGCAGCTCCTGTTGCTTCATGGGGTGGAGTTGCAGGCTGTTCAGGGAAAATCACAGGCCCGTGAGGTCTGTTTACCCAGATACGTGGCCATCCTGTGGCTCAGGCAACTGTTGGTTTGTGTTTTAGAAAAGTAACACACATCAGTTCTCATCTGAGGTGCCAGATACCTAGTCGAGCAAGGCTCTTCAAGTATTTATTTCAAGGATCAGATGGAGTGTAGATTCCTCGAAGTGCTGTTCCCAAGCCAAGCAGGGGGACTCCTGGCAGACCTATATCGAGTTACTACAGTGTGTGCCCTGTTCCTGCTTCCGCACCCTTCTGGTGCCCTCTGGTTGGTATACATTTTGATTTCCTTCAGCGGAACTGCCGGCTTCTTTCTGAAGGTGATCCCTCTAAGTCAATGCTCTTCTCAGGCAACTCCCAGCCTTTCCAAAGGTGATAAGAGAAATATGGCGGGAGAATACCTGGAGACTCCTGTCTAACAGAGCCTGCTGAGCCGCACAGCACGTACTGGTCATCTTCCCTTGTGGCTCCGATATTGCTGTGTCATTTAGTGGATAGACCCTGAAAGGTTGGGAAAGAGGGTGGCAAGACTTTTGACAGAGATAGTGAGATGGGTGATTATTTGTGTGTGTATATTATCAGGATACCATAGGCATTGCAGGACAATGGCATCAAACAAGCCACTTGCGTTGTGTGTTGGTTGCTTGCACCTGTAAGGAGGCAGCTACTGTTTCTAGGGTTGTGGCCCTGCCAGGCTCTGTGTGCTGTGGGAGCTCTTTCTCCCTGATTAAGCTCAGTGGTTAGACAGGACGGTCCAGTAGGGTGACAGCCTCAGCGCATCCAGGCTGCTTGCAAACTGCTGTTTTTGGAGTGCTCTGCATAAGCAGCTCTGAGGAGCAGACTTCTAAAAAGCATGTTGGCATTGCAGTGGCAATAACCCAGTCTCTGAACTCTGAACCACTGGTTTAGAAAGGGGCCAGGTGACTGAAAAGGTAGAATATTCCTTCTGCTAATTTTAATCTGTCTGCCTTTCCACCCAGAAGGAATAAAAGCAGTTTATGTGTGATGCCAGTGATAGGTATAGTACTTCAGGTATACCACATAAAGCTGTTGCAGTGTTTGTTCTGGATTAGCTGCTTTTGAATGTATTGACTTACATACTTGCAGCTGGAGAGAGGGTTTGGTGAGGCAGGACTGAAGTACGATAACCTTCTGGGGAGCCAAGGGATTCCTATTATCTAGCAGTGTTGAAGGTTAGAGCTTTTGACTCAGTAACTTGGGGAATTAATTCATCCTAAAGTCTAAGAGATTTAATAACTGTTCTTGAATAAGACAAATGGTTGCCAAGCAACTTAGTGCCAGAGAGGACAGGATTTCTTGTCTTCTGTAGAGTCCCAGTGCTTTGCAGCAAGTACTGAGTCTCTCGAACTGGCACATGCCTTTCCAAGTAACTGGAGCAATCTCTTGCTGTTTTCTGTATTCTAGATTTATAATGTAAAGCTGAAGTAAATTTAAAAAAAAAAATGCTGTCAGGTAGTGAAAAGTTGTATTGAGATCCTGATGGGGGGGCTGCTGCTGGAAAAAAACATGTCTCATTTGCCTTTCTGCTGTCTCTATCTGGCTATAAATGGGAAGTTGGGTGTGGATTATATCTGGTCCTTCTTCCTGCTTCCTGTGTTGACGCTTGTGGTCCTGCATTGCAAATGCTAAGTGTGAATTAGGAGCGTGGGGCTAAGACTGAAAGGTTCATGTCTTTCTCACCATTTGTGTGTGTGGGTGAATAGAACAGATGTGGTGTTGGACTTTTTTGACCACAACAGTTTTCATTTAAGTTACGAAGGCTTGCCACGGAACTCCTGCTAAATTTTGTTTTAAAAAAGACTTGAAAGGGAACTCAGCAGCCTTATAAACTTTGGCAGTTGATTTTTCCACTCTCCACCCGCCCCAAATCATCTCTCTTGTTAATCTAATGGCTGCAACAGGCTTGAGTGAGTCAGTCTTGAAACAATGCCGTTCTCTGCTTTATGACAAGAAGCTGGAGGTGCATATAGAAGCCAGGATGGAGGACATGTTCTTGCTATATACTTTGATTCTACTGCCTTCATGACTCAGACTCGCTTCTCACATATTCAAGCTGTCTGGCTGCATTTGCATACATTTGCTTCTTGAGTGAATATTTGGTATCTGTCCCTGTGGCTGATTAAGATACAGAGGAAACGAACATTTTTTTTGTAGCTGAAAACCTCTCTTTCTGAGCCTTGAGACTAAGATTGAATATTTTACTGTGAATAAACACCAGCAGTGCCCTTAAAGTCCACATGCCAGGCTGTGTTTTTTGTCCTGTGCCCCTTGGCCTGTTCCCTGAGTAGCCACCTTTGAGTAGGTAAGAATTTGACAGATGGCCAATGCAGCGTTATTATTTATGGACCTGACAAATTGGGATGCCTTTTCTCCAAAGGAGAGGTAGGATCTGCATCTTTGTCTTGTAATTTGGAAGCGGGTTTGGTACCACTCTTCTTATTTACTCGAGGTGTTCTTTCTCCTGTGCTGTGAAAATATGATACTTTGAATAGATATGGAGTGCAAACACTTAAACCATCAGTGAATGGTTCAGTATGTTGCAGAATTCTCTGCACTGATGATAGAAATAGGCTTAAGAGGTTTCAGAAAGTAGGGCATAAATAGGAGGGATGTTCCTGAATGGTCTTTGACTTTGTGATTTGTTTTTCCTTTCTAGGAGGTTGCTGGAGTCTTCCCTCATTTCATTATCTCGCTACGATGGAGCAGGGTCCCGGGAACACCCGATCTACCCAGATCCAGCCAGGTAAGAGCTAAATGCAATCTAAAGGTATTTAAGTTTCATAGACAAAAGCGTAACTTCGGTATAACTTATTGAATCCTTTGGGAATGGTTCTAATGTTGGGCCCATCTCCTCAATGACTTGCCGTGGTGGCAGGGTGTAAACCAAATTAGAAGATGCTGTTAAGTCTGGGAGGGAATGAGGAAAAGAAGAAGTTGCTGTTGAAGTAAGCACATAAGGACTCCTGAAATCATTTAGGATGGAGAACACTAGGTGGCAACGAGGTCCAACAGTAAATCAGATGATATCAGTAAATTTGAAATCACTTCTGAAGAAAAATTAAGGAAAACAAATAGTCTATTCAGGATTAAGGGAGAATGCAGTAAAGGTAGTTAGGAGCTGATATGAGCAGACAACGTGCTTGGAAGAATGGAATGTCTCCATGAATATATCCCTATGAGGGAGCATAACCAGGATGTTAAGCATACTTAACTAAGAACAAAATACTGACAGTTACTTCTGAGGAGTCATGAATCATTGAGATTAGACATAGAAACACCTGTAGTACTGCTTTATCTCCAGAAAAGGTGGGAGTGTTTCAGAGGACTAGAAAAAGCAAACATGGCAGAGTTATCAAAACTGGAAAGGAGTGATCTTTGCAGTTTCTACTTGGTGTATTATAAAGCAACAGATGGGATAATGTGACCCACAGACTCTGTCAGAAAAAATGATAGAATCGTCAACGGCAAGCAGCTTTGGAAGCTTTCAAAGAATAAATCGTGACAAATAAGCTTTCTTTAGATGGTTTTAACAAAGCTATGAATGAGGAGAATTCAGTAAGTGTAAAATATAGCTGATTTAGCCTTTTAGGGAACCTCTGGCATAGCTGCATGAACTGAAGGCTACTAGGATTTATCATGAAGGAGAGTGCAGGAATACCAGTGTATGAAAATGAAGTATGTAAGTTGCTGATGGAGGGTGGTGGTTTTTTTTTTTTAAATCTCATTCTTTTTTACATCATTGTGAACAAAATCTGCATTTTTATACAGATGATGCTCCAAGTACAAGTTCTGAAATAAATGGCTGTGTTGCAAACTGGCCACATGGTACAGTTATGCTGGTAAATAGCTCCTTGCTAACTATCTCTTGTAGATAAGGCCTTGTAGAGGTGAAATCTTATATTATGCTTTTTTTTCCCCTTCCATTTATTGTGAAGAAAGTTGCTTTGTAAAAATAATTCAAAGACTCAGGAATGATGTAAATAAAACTTTTTGTGGTGAGGTGAAAGTAAGGTGGAGTGTGCTACCTTTGCATAAGGTCATTGGGAAACCAACTTAGGTAACTGCAGAATGTCTTGGCAGCTGCATGTCAGAATGATGCTGATAGATGTAAAAGCTTTCTAAATGGCAATTGATTAAATGACAGGTAAAGGGATTGATTTACCTGGAAAGATGAAAATGATATTTTACAAATGTTAATTAAAAGGTGTTACTACATTCAGGTCAATTTATGAATGCCAAGAGCTGCTAAATGGCTGGAAGTGCACCATTCCTTATTTCTGGAATGCGTAACCCAAAACAGATAGATTTATTGAGCAGAGATTGTAAGAACTGATTCTGGCTCTCTGGGAACTGCCTTTTGAAAAAGAAAAGAAGGAGGGCCTGCCTAGGTTACTGAATTTTTTTTTTTTCCTTCTGTCAGATCTCTGCTATGATGAAGCTCAATAAAATCTATGAAAAGGGATCACTGCCTGAGACATTTCCTAGCATAAAGAGCATTGTCAAAAATATTTTTCTACTTGAAGTCATTTCTGAACTGATGTGATGCTCTTCATGTGACAGTTCAAGTGTTTCTAGGCTGTGGTAGAAGCTATAGTAGCTTGAGTTTACGAGGAGCTTTGGAAAAAAGAAAAGTCCAGTGTTGAAACTTCTTTTCAGAGGGTTAATTTATTCCGGTAAGTGTTACTGTCCTATTCAGAGGATGAGATTTATAGATGCATAATCAACATGAGCTGGAAGTTTGAGTGGGGTAAGATAAGTCTTCCTCCATAAACCTTACTGGTGTGCTAGGCTAGTAGCATCGTTTTAACTATCCCTTTAACTTTTTAGAAATTGGGGATGTGATTAAAAGGAGTGTTATTGCATTCTGAGGTGGGTTTTTTTTTTGTAATGTCATAAGTTTGTGACAGAAAGTTATGATTTTCAGATGTTCTTAAATAACAAAGTGGAAAAGTGAAACAAAGGCGAAATAAACATACATCTATGTGTGTATGTGTGTTTAAACATATATTAGAAATATATGTACCTCCTTAAGACCAAGTTGTCTCCAATGGAGTCTTTTTTTTTTTTTAACTCTGTGATCTGAAGATTTTATTTTTAAGAGCGTGTGTGTGTTAGTTTTGTTTCTGCATCTACTGTCTGTAATAAGGCTATATTTGAATAACGTAGGTCAGGAGTGAGGCAGGGAAAACATTTTTTTGAAGTTCCCTCAGATTTAGAACGAACGTTCTGATGTAAACCGCAGCAGTCTTTCTCAGTGGCCTTGCTGAACTTCAGTAAGGTCAGCTTGGCTGTTCTGTCATTCTCCACAGTTCCGTATGTACTGAGCTCAGAAAACAATCTGCAGAGGAATCAAGTAAGGCTGTCATCAAAGAACACCTATAACTTTTTTTTTAAATAGAAATACTCAAAAAGATGATCTCAGACCGCATATATAAAGCATCACAAGGGTGTTTGGTAGATATGTCTCTAGAAAAAAATCTAGGCTGACAGAAAGTTACCAGGAAAGAGACCATCAGGCCAAATGTTGCCTGGGAGTTGAAGGCTTAAGTGGAATGGAAGCAACCAAAAGTTGGTGGCTTCTGCAAGTGTTGCCTTCAGCTCAAGGATTGGTGGTGTGTATGCCACCGTAGATATCACTAAAGAAATTAATGACACCGATCAGGAAATGCTTTTAAAACATGTCTGCTGGCTGAGAGACATTTAGAGGTGTGAGCTGCAATGCCAGTGAACATCCTGGCCATCAGCATCAAGGCAGGGTTGATGAGTAGTGTCAGTATGTCTGAAATGTTACGAAGCTTGAGGTTCTGCACAGCAGTATAGTACTCTTGGATGCAGATACAACAATTCTTGTGATTGTCTTGGGGAACTGGGTCTAGACATTCCCCGGTTGATGTTCTTGTGACTTTTTTTTTAATTTACTTCCTGGGGGGGGGTGAAGAGAAGCATCCTTTGTGAAAAAATTTTCATGTTGTGCATAAATACAGCCAGCTGGATTGGATATGTGGCTGTAGCTGAGGACATTGTGCAGCATAGTTGCTCACTCTTTATTACTTAGGATGCCATTTAGAGCAAGATACTTGAACTTTACTAATGCTAGCAAAACATATCCTTCCCTAAGTTCCACTTCTCCCTGGCCAGCCAGCAGCACTGGGTGCCTAGAGAATGCACTGCCTCTTGATGACGTGGTTGTTGGATGAGACAGAAGCTGTTCGGTTCTGATTTTTGCACTGCAGCATTTCTCCCACTCAGTGCCTTGTTCTGTGGCGGTCATGTGTGGCAGCATAGCCTCTCCTCCTCTGAACCATCTGCTCCAGTAAATGGGGTCCAGTCACCTCAGACTAGGTTAATTTAGCTCCTGTGATGTTGTCAAATACAGCCTACTGTCCTGCGTACACAAACTTTGCTTAAGGATTACTAGATATCCTCTACCTGTGTTTTGTGTTTTGCCCCTGTTTTGTTAGAAGCACAGGTGAAAACTAAACGGATTAGGCAGCCTCTGTGACTGGCATGCCTTTAGCCAGCTGGTAGACTAACTTTGGTCAGGGGCTGATTTACAGTTGTATTCAATAGCTGAATGAACTGAAGAGGTATGTTTAACGTTAACCAGCGTTTCTTATGCCGCTTTGCAGCCTTCTCCTCCCCCCGGAACAGCTAAATCTCTTATGCTGGCTCTCAGCTCTGGTTCTGATTTGTCTCATAACTGTATTCCAAAGACAGATTCAGCCCGAGAAATACTCCCCCGCCCCGCCCCCCCAATGCACTCATCTGCAAAGATTCATTCCTTAGCCTATTGCTTTGAATGTGCTTCTCCCCTGCCCTTTTGTATTTTATCCCTCACACCTTTATCTCTGTGTATCAAACGTAAGCTTCTTGTCTTCTCTTTGGAAATCTTTCTCACGGTCTATCTGGTCTACATACCATGTGCTGTTGAGAAGCTGAATCTGGCATCTTGTCATCCATTATGGCCTGCCTTTATTGCCTACTCTTTCTTGTTCTTCTAACAAGTATTGTTGTGTTTTTTTCTCGTGATGCGCTGCATAATTTGAGAAGACTGAATGTCTGCAAAACTCATTCTTCGTATCCTTCTGTAAAACTCACCATTGTGTGATATTAGCGAAGAAAAAAATTTCAGTGATTACAGTGCTGGACTGCTGAGATCACTATTCACGTATTCCGGTGTTGCCTTGTTTCCGTATTCCTTTCTTTCTCTATGTGCACTTATTATGCTGTAGACTTATTTTTAGGTGTACACAGAGGCTTTGGCTTATGGGAAAGGCCAAAGAAGAGAACAGCTCCTCGTTTATGAGTGCGCTGCTGTAGTGCCTTGCTTTTTTATACTTGGCCTATTAAGTCTTCAGGGGAGTAAAGACAAGTGCTGTGTTTGTACAGCACTTCTACATTACATAAGCATGAACAGCCCTAACTCATCAAACAGTGCATAAAAGATCCATGAGGAATCCAAAACAAACTGAGTGTGTGGTTCCCCTTACCCTTTTGCTGCTTATTGACTAAGTTGTTAGACCCCTGAGCCTGTAATCTGTCTACGAAACGTGCCTCTTTACGAGGATGGCAGCCTAGTAGGGTACAGGCAGCCTACCTTGGGGAAGATGCTCTCTATTAGTGTCTACGTGATTTTTAATTCCTTCTTTCTTGCCACCTTCTCTTTTGCTTATACACCCTCAATGTATTGTGGAATGGGAGATTGAATGTCCTTGATGGCTGTCTGCAGCCAAAACAACATGAATACAATCTATCCCTTGAAGAATTAGTACATTTCTTTCATGCTGCTCTAGGGAGCAGTCCCTAGAAATACTATTAAATGTAGTTTTCCATTGAAATATGACTTTAGGGGTAGTAGCAGAACACTTTATCGGATCTGGTGTGATTGTTTGCAGCTCATGCTGTTGTGGATGTGAAATTTATCCATATCCATAAGCAAAATCTTATTCCCAGTACATTCCCATAGAATCAACACAGCTCTGGAAGGGAGGAAAAAAACCAGACCAGTCTTCTAACAATCATATTATCAGAGGTGATTATGGAGTTGCATTTTTGTCGCTGGTTGTTGTGTAACACAGTGAAACTGTGTGGTATTGGTCACTATAAAATTGAATGTATCCTTAAGAGTCTTCATGGCTGATGGCGAAGTCCACTATAAAACAAATTTAGCTTGAAGCTGTGTTCTGAAGATGGGCAGCATTCCTGTAAGGCAGACAGGCTACCTCTCTTTGTGATTGCATATAAGTATATTTTAATCATTAGACTATCGCCAGGAATTTACTGTTCCTTTGAGGTTTTTTGTTTTATTTTTCTTTGTTTAAAGCTGTTCACACTTTCATTTGTAGATTAAAAATTAGGCCTGCTCTCTCCATTATCGGTCTCTTGCCTGTGGTGCCTTTGCAGGAAATGAGATTGATTTTGTTCTTTTTTTATTCAGTTCAAGTTACCAGGCTGGTACTTCCCAGGATCATAAAAATACAAACACATTTATGGAAGGGGGGGGCGGGCAGGGAGCCAGAAGTTAAAGGAATAGGCAATTTAATGTCTAATTACGTGGGAGGGGTTGTGGTCATCTT
>VYZM01015413.1:225512-340096 GCA_013398915.1 Dromas ardeola
GTCTCTTCTCCCCCCCCCCCCCCCAAATTAGAGTTCAAGTCTAAGCCAAATAAGGCTAAAGAAATGATTATTCAAGCATCTGAGGTGTCTGGACTTTAATACTGAGTAACTGTGTCACAGAAAGCATGTGCTAGGAGCTATGGATATATGCAGGGTAGGAGAAGGAATGTGTTTTTACCTGTCTAGCATCAAGGAAAGCGGTAATACTGTCTAGTGATAGTTAATGCAAGCAAAGGCCAAGTTATGCATCAGAGCAAATTAAGAGTTGATTGCAGGAGAAAAGGTTTTCTTTCAGGCGGGATGCAGGGCTTCTCTTAACATTCATCTAGTACATCTGATGAAATCGCCACTATCTGAAATCCCTACCGTTTGGATTACAAAGTAGTTAAACAAAGCTGTTAAACCTTTCTTTCTCCTGCTTGATACTTTATGGTACTCCATAAGTACCCTCAAAACAACAGCACTTTCCTTCAATATTTATTTGAACACTGCTGCTGTTTGGTATTGCAAGCAGAGTTCACATTGGGAGTGGTCTTGATTCTTATCAGGGATGTTTGCTGGAGTTAGTTGTGTGAACTGGTAATAAATGAACAGTGGGCTCCAAAGAGTCTTGAGAAGCAAACTTCTCTGTGCTGTGGATGAGCTTTTTGCCTATAGGTACTGTGTAGTGCTTCTGTTTGCACAGCAAGGGGATCACGTGGGAGTGTAGTGTATAAAGGGAAAATTACTTTGAGTTGCTTGCTTTATTTACTGTGTCTTACTCACGGATAAAATGCAAACAGCCAATTTTGTGATATGCTGCTGCTGTCCTGGTACTTGGGGCTCAAAAGGAAAAATACGACTGGCTGTCATTCTATACTTGTGTAACGACTGTCTGTATACCTCTCTCTTGCTCAGGTTGTCTCCTGCTGCATATTATGCTCAGAGGATGATCCAGTATCTTTCCCGGAGGGACAGTATTCGACAGCGCTCTATGCGATACCAACAAAACCGTCTCCGCTCTTCCTCCTCCTCTTCTTCCGCTTCAGAGAACTCAAGCCCATCTGTAGAGGGAAATGATCTGGAATTTGAAGATTTTGAGTAAGTGTGCATGCTGCCTTGCCCTCTTTCTTGAGCCTGTTGTCAGCACAAGACTGCTTTGTGGCTTCCTACTGTTTACCAATCAAAGACATCTAAGGCTTCCTGTAGCAATAGGTTAAGTCAAGTCATTCAATCAATAATTAGAGCAGTGATTGCTACAAATGGGTCTTGTTATTTCTGTTATGAAAATTAAGGATGCTTTAGGCTACCTTGAACACACCAGGCTATCTCAACCAGATTTAAAAGTCTGGTTAAATTAAGAAAAGGAGAATCTTTCTCTCCCACGGAACAGATGGGGAGCCAAGAGTTTATTAGAGCCTTCAAATCTTGAGACAGAACAGGAACCACTAAGAGGTTTTGCAGGACTTAGTTCTTCGGTTTAAGGCTGTAGGACACAGTCAAACACGTTCTGTTACTTTTATTTGCTCTATCCGTACAACTTTGTCAAATTAACTGAAATTCCTAGGGTTGGGTTTGTGGAATACTTGGTGATAGTGAATCTGTGTTAAGGCTTAGTTTCCTGTAAGGAAAGCAACGGGCCTCTTGTGTCAAAGTGAGGAATGGTCCTGCATGCAAACTTTGGAACAGCACTCCTGTAAGACACTGTATTTCTTTCTGAGGAGTTTTCCTGACAAGCTTTTAAAGTCTGCTCTCCAATATCTGCTTTTGAACTTCTAGTGATACCCAGTGTAATCCCAGCAAACAAGTTTATTACAAACCCTTTCCCAGAAATGCACAGTAATGGCTTGTTTAAATGGCATGGAGAGCAAAAGCATAGGAATTTATGCTTTTATGCATTTTAGCAGAAAAGAGAATATGACCTTTTCTAGTCTGTCTTCAGTTGTTTCCTTTTAAATATGGGATTTTCTCTGGGTACTGTAAGTATTCCACTGAATTTTTTTCCCCCTTTGCATATATTGTGATTAAAACATAGGGTGATTCTGAGCACGGTCATATCTATGGAGGTAGTGTGGTAGGGAGGTGTGTTTGAAGAGAGCTGTGAACTCCTCAAAAATAGGGGCTTTTTTGTTGTTGCTGCTGCCAGCAGAGGATGCTGTCAACTTTGCTACTATCATAGCTTTCATGTTCACTTGCTTCAGTGGCACATACTTGAGATGGCATGATGTTAAAGCTCCCTGTCCTTTGTGTCAGGACACTGGTAACACTAGCTATTCCAAGAAAAGCAAGATATTAATCCCTTTCTGGCTTTTTAAGTCATAGTGAACTTTTTTCCCCTGCTGGAATGTTGTTCTGTGAAGCTGTCATTTCATGCTCCAGCAATTAAATATTCAGAAGTACAGGGTGAGTGAATGTCTTCCCCTGTCATTGTGGCCTTGTTTGTGTAAGATGTAAATGAGGGGAGATAATGCAGAGAAGTCACTGCCTAGTAGCTTTCCCAAACAGCTTCGTGGTCCGGAAGAGCAGAAACATGGTGGCTGCTGGGTCCATTTTGTGAGGCGGGTGCGTCACAAGCATAGACCTTAATATTTCCATTATTCTGTCTCATTTGTCTGGGATGGCTTGTTCTGCTGGGATGAGAAAAGATGGTAAGTTCTTCATTTGTAGAGCCAGGCAAATGCCTGCAGAGAAATGTGTTCCCCTGCAGATAATATTCACACAGTAAGAGCACCCAGTCAGGGAAGCAATTCAATCAGCCATGCTAAGGTCGTCTTTCATTTCACACTGAGCGAAAAGAAGTGTTTATTCCTTACTATGCAGTGGCTGAATTTGTTGGTTGAATATTTCATATTGAGTTCTGGTCTGTGCATTCAAGACATGCTGTCTTTTTCCTTCTCTGCTTCATTATTTCTCCTGGCTGATTAGAGGGAGCTGCTGTGCTGGGGGTCCTTAGAGTTGAAACTTGTCTCGTGACTTATTTGATTTCTTCTGCTGACACTTCACAATGAAATCTCTTATACAGAGTTCTTTCTTCTCCTTTTGGCTCTTCTATCCCTCCTTCTTTGCTGGGCAGAGTTGTGTGTTTCTTTCATGCCCTGATCTAGATGGTCTGCCTTCCCTGCTTGTCCAAATCTGATGTAGGACAGGGAGATGCTGCTGTACCTAGCTGTCTGCAGCTCATGCTTTTCTCCTGGAATCCAGTGGTTTTTTTAATATTATTATTATTTTTAATTTAGAAGCCATAGCAAATTGACTTGGTGCTTTATCTTTCTAAACTGGTTACTGTAATTGGTAAATATTCGGTATTCTTTCATTTTGATGGAGATCAGGAGAAAGGTATAAGGGGCATTAAACACCAGTTAGTTTTACTATTCATAGAGCTCTGGGCAAGGAGTGAGCTCTGTGCTTGTGCTGGGTGCCTGGGAGACAAGCCTTCCTCATCTCTCATCTTTTGTGGGGTTCTGAGGGTTTTTCTCCTCTCTGATTCATGACTGTGTCTACTGTATCTACTACACCAACTTTTATGGACGGGGAGGAGGAGGAGGAGGGAGACACAAGCTGTACCTGTGTTATTTGGTCTAATAAGATGTTGTCTCTCTACATGCGCTGCCTGTGTTTAACCTGTCACTGTTGTCATCTTACTGCTTATTGAATACAACTGACAACTGTAAACTTAGTCATGTCTGCATGAAAACATTAATACTGTTTGTAATATATGTACAGATCGTAATATTAGGTTATTAACAGATAAATATATATGAGTGGGTTTTAATGTTAGCTGTAGCAGAATCCTAACCTAAAATGCAACAGCTTCTTGTATTCTGGGATAAGAATCTCTGAATGGAGAATTATAACACTTTAGTCTTCCAGCATAACAGGTAAAAATAGATTCTTTATAGACCAATCATAGGTGTTGCACTTTCTAGTTTCAAGGTCTTTTTTCGAGTGTTTTATATTTAGATCACATGGTAAGCTTAGATTTAGAGAGCTAAACTGTGTTTTCTTTTGATTTCTTCAACAAGTTTGACTGGGTTTCTTCTAGAGACTTCCTCCAGCTCTGATGCTGGAAACTGTGGGTGATGCTTCTCGGACTCCTCGGATATTGCAAGCTCATTTTTTTCATGTGTAATTCTAAATCCATCACCATAATCAGAATGTGAAGGTGTTTCTGCAGATAAATTCTGGCCATCTATGCCCCTTTTTGTCTGCAGTAAGCATGGGAACAAATACAGGTGTGTTTTATCTGTCAGACTGAGAAGCACACGTATAGGACCACGTACCACCTCGCTGTCTGAAAGCCTTGTTCACATCCTTCACTACAGTTCTATAAAGGCTTTCAAGCCAAGGCTAAAGGTGTGACTGTGGCTGACTCTTCTTTCTTGTTTTGAGAGTGGGCTGCCTGGTAGAATATAGATATGAAGGAGCTTGGAGATTACACTCTTTTAATGTCGGCAGCATTTTCCCTTTCTGTCGTCCCCTTTTTCCTTCCGTCCTTCCTGGAGGATCTGTGCTGGGGTGGATCCATTCAGTTGTGCCATTGTCACAGACTAGGAAGGTCTTTATTGTCTCTACAACAAGAAGGGCTTTACCTCCCAGGCCTGAAATCTTGTTCTGGTGCTTTATCTTTTTAATTTCTTTCGAGATGCCACTGAGCACCCAGAGAGAAAAGATGAGCACTGTAGAAACTGTTTTACTGAGACCATAATGGGCATTTTGGTTTTGTGGAAGACAGGCTCTTGCTCTGCAGAGATGATGAAACACTTATGAAAGCTTTCAAGATTCAAGGTGACATTATTTGACTTTATTTGTCAACTTAAAATCCCTTTGTTCAAGGCATGTTCTGGACCAAGACTTGTGATTTCTCAAATGGGCATCTTGCAGGCATCTCTTCATAAGTGCGTAAGATACATGAGTGTCTGCCATGCCTGTGTTCTGCCACTTTTCGTTGCTCTATTGATACTGTCACGGCAAGAACTGACAAATCTGAGCCCCTCCTCTTGCCTTTAAACTTTCTAAGATCGCAACCTGCCAGATGACTGCAACTGCATTAAAGCTGTAAGTCTCAGTTCTGGTTTCTTGAATACAATTTTCGTTTATTTTGGAGAATAGTATGGCAGATTGTTTTTCTGGCGTCTTCCATAGGTGAAGTGTTTGGTTTAGGAGCATGTTTTGTGTCATATTCGGTGCTCCACTTCAAGCTGGCATTTTGGTTTAACTTTTTTCTATATTGAGAGACGTGCACAGCTGATTAGACATTCATGTGACACATCCAGGCAATCGCCCTTCTTTTGAAATGTCTTAATTTAAAGTATCTTTTCTTGTTAGCTGCTTTAAGTATCTTGGCTTGTGCATTGGTACCTGAAAATATGAATTGGGAACTGTCTGAACTGACATTATGCAATGAGAGAGAGAAGGGGAGACAGTGGCTGTGGTAGTGTGGTTACTCAGTAGTGTGCACCGGGGTTAATAGGTTTGGTTTTGGATTCTGTGCCCCCTATTGCTTCGCAGGTGTAATGGTGGGAGTGGGTTTTGGGGAGGGAATTGTGTGTCATGGTGAGAATAAGCATGTGGTTTCCTTAATGGCTGAGACAGAAAGAGATTTTGGAAAGTTTGAGTGAGGGGGGAGAGAGGTTGGAGATTACTGGTTACTGAAATGACTTCTTCCTAACCCTTGCGAAGGAACTCCATGCTCATGTTTAAATCCAATCTCTAGCTTTTCAGTCTGATTGTATATTGTTGTTTGCTAGGGACACAGAGCAATGGGAGCGCTAATCTGCAGAAAGGTAATAATTCACAATGCACCCGCTGTTTTCCCTTAGCACGCCAACTACTGAGAACACATGGGTAGAACTCAGACTCTTTGTATAGCCGGTCTTGGTCTTTACTGCTCTCCTTCCCAGCTGTTCTCTGTGCATTCTTGTATTTCAGAGTGTTTTTTCCTACCTGTGACAACCTTCAACTTCTGCAAAAGAAACTCCTTCAAGTAGAAGCCAGGTTTTCTTGGCAGGAGAAAGGAGAGATTGGAATGGCTGAAGCTTTTTGTGAGACTTGAAATAAGCATGGAGCTTTTGATTTACAGCTGCAGAACAGCGAGACAAGTTCTGTTATTGTGGAGAGAGAAGTGTAGGGAATCCCAGAGGATAAGGAAAGAGGTTTACTCCGTAGGGTGACTATAGCTTAAGCTGACACCTCAGGATGGATGGGATACCAAGTGCTGAGTTCTGCTAGGGCATAGTGAAGGTGGGTAAAACAAATTACTTCATCAGTGGTAGCCTTTGGTGTAGTGGTAGAAAGGTAGCTTATCGGAACCGCAAGGTTTCTAAAAGCAATTAGGCTGGGTTTTTTCATTTTTCTCCTTGCCATCCTGATGTTTATATTTGAGGATTACAAAAGACATGGTAGGAGATGTGAGAATCTATATGGGCTCTTCATGTCACTTAAGTGCCGATAGAAATGGATTTTTAGGATACACGATGCATCAGTATACTGCAGAAAAAGCAGCAATTTCTTTCTGGAAGTCTTAGATGGCACACTTTGTAATCTGTCTCTCTTGCTTGAGCAGCTACAAATAATATTCTCATTAGCAATTTGTTATTTAAGTTCAGATAAAGATATTAAAAGCAGGATTGCTATTTGTTATGTGTACCTGCCTGCCTTTGTTGGTTTTTTTCCCAGAGCCCCTTCATCTGTGGTTTTGATGCTGTTTCTTGGCTCATATGGCTCTGTGTCACTGTTGATGAAGATGGACCTTCTCAAAACTGGTTTTCAAGGCAGACCTGAATTTTGTGGAACTTAGTGGTCATTTTCTGTTGGTGTTTTTCCTCTTTGTTACAGGTTTCTGGAACAGTTAGCACTGGCATGTTGCTTCCAGATACACAGCAATTTATGTTAATTATATTCATCATCTTAAACACAGTTGCAGGCTAAGAATGCTAACAAGTCCTGGATGAATGGGAATGATATTGAATCTACTCTTTGAACTTCATTTTTCAAGGATTAGTGAGCGTCTTAGCTTGGCTTGTGATCTGCTCATAGTAGCCTGCAGCTTCATTTTCCCTATTCTTTTTATCTTTATCTTTTGTGACAGTCTTTTATATTCCCCTTATCTTGGTCTTAATGTCTAATAATACTGCCTGGATGCGGTGACAGGCAATGACTATTTCCTTGCAGCAGTACTGCAGGATATTGCTAACCTCTCCAGCATAATGTTGTTTTACCATTAAGTCACATTCCAGCAAGGCAAGTGTCTTCATAGCAGGGTGGTGAAAGAATGAGTGCCTTTTGAAAGATGACAGTTGCCAGAAAAGTTCACATCATATTCCATATTGTTGGTTGCCTGGGCTTGTAGAAACAGTTTTGATGTCAAGATGGTAGTACCCTTCATCCAAGTTTTTCTGCTACTTATGAACTGTGTTCATTGTTTTCCTTTTGCTTTTATTTTGTGTCTGTGAAACTCTTAAGTCAAACTAGGTCACCTAGTAGGTGACTTCTGGTGTTAATGAGAGTGATTAGGAAGCAAGCTGTTACTAGTTTGTTGCTGGCCATGCAGAGCAGGCAGTGGTTAGCATTCTTCAAGCCTGTAGGTCTAACACATTAGCGTTGTTTGTGCAGTTATGTTTTCATTGGAAGAGCAGTAGCATGGCATTGCAGTATATTATTAAAAAAAAAAAAAAGGAAAAAAGGAAAAGTTGGTGCTTGCTTTTGACACTTTATTCCAGTATTGAAGCCTGATGGGGCAGCTGATTGTATGTTTGCACTACAAACTGTTCAGTGAGCACCAGTTGTGAAGTTTCCAAGTGGTTAGAATTAGCCATAGTGATGTTTACCCTAGTCATGCTCATGTTTCAATGAATGTTTGAGAATGGCTCATTAAGGGGTCTCAAAGGAAGGGTAGTTGTAGTGCTGGTTGCGCTGGTTTATTCTAAAACACTGAACACAGTGGTTTCCTTAATACTCATGTACCAGGTCTAGGCTGGGGAGTGGGGATTCTCTTCCTTCATCGGGCCTCTGATGTTCTTGTTTTCTTATGATTCACTGTAGCTATGGGGAGTGTATCCGTCTTATTCTAAAATGTGTCATCGATTTGTGAGCCCACCGCACAGTGAGGTGATTAAAATAGAGACAACTGGATACTGCGCCTAGATAAGAATCAGTGCTTCATTAGGGTTTCAAAGCAGTTTTTCTCTGAACCAATTAATCCTTGGCATTTAATGGACAAGTGCTGCTGTTTCTTGACCAGGTGATAAATCTTCTCTTAATGTGATGCTTCGCTGAAACGCTTGATCTTCTGAAGTGCCATTTTTAATCTTGTAAATACATTTTCCCCTGAACAGCCCTCGAAGAGGTAATCAAGGCTGGGGGGTTTGTTTCCCTCTGGTCAGGAGAGCCATTAGTAACTCAGTGGTCTGCTGTTTTATAGGAAGTTTGGCTGATAAATAGAGGTAAGTTTTCCCTGGTGTTCCTTTGAAAAAGCTGCTAGTGAAAGACTGGCGTTTTAGCCTTCAAAAGAACGTAGGAAGATGGAAAGGCACCATGTCTTGGGTGACTTACACAACTTCTCTATCAATTACTGTATTAAGTAGCTATGTTAAAAATCTATTCTTCTACTTTCTGTCCCTCCAGCTGGGCACCATTGTTCTTTGCAGTTTCTCTAATATTTTTACTTTTCAGTTTTGTTTGGCTTCTAGTGTTATACTTGAGAGTTTGCTCCCCGATCCTGATATGTTTAGTGCCAGGAAAGGCTTTTTGTGTAGCAGATGCTTGGTTTTCCTTACATTTTCTTGTTTCTTGTTGTCCCCTTCTGTTCTGCCTTAAGTACTTCTCCTTCAGTAATGGTGATATCCTTCAAATATAGGTAGATAAATTTATATTTATACCTTTAATTTTTACTAGATTATGTATATTATTTTAAATCTATGTTTTCATCATTCTAATGTGTGTGGATGTCAATACCTGTACCCTGTGGACCAGTGCTCCTGACTTGCTTATTTGTATGTACTTATCGAAAAAAGCCTCTGCTCAAGAGATAAGTCTGTTGTCTTGAATCTTTTCTCTTAAACATAATCCTGTTTTTAGGTGAGATACCCTTGTACTCAGAGCCATAAGTAGGGTGGTCCCCTTTTCCTGGGTAGAGTTTACAACTTCTCCAAGACTGAAGGACTGTGAGTAAAGTAGCATATACTAGATGGAACCTGTATTTTTTTGTTGTTGTTGTTTGGGAGACTAGTCCTACTTATCCAGGAGATATTTTTCCAGCTACTTTATTTCTCTGCAGAGTTACAACCAACTTCAAGTGTGGCTTTTGCTTTTGTCTTCTAAGATATTTGTATCTCACTGAAATATTCAGAATGTCAATGTTTCCTTTATTTCATGTTTACCTCTTTATTTTGAGAGGTTTATTTCCTAGAAATGCTCCCCATTTTCCCTAACTTCATTTTTAGGAGATGCTCAGCATCTTGCAGGATCAGAAAGAGGAAGAACTAAAGTTTTAACATCTTCTGGTATTTGCTGCTCTTCTCAGTTTTAAAGCTGGCAGTTAACTTTCTATCCTAGTGTTTCCAACACTGTATGTCCCTCACTCATCAGGATGGTGCTAGAATGTGATCGATGCATTCTTAGAATCACCAGCAAATGTAATGTTCCCCATACCCCTTTTTTCCTACTTCTATACCCTTTGTGAAATATAGTACACACTTTGTCTTGTAGTCCTATGCAGATCTTGTGAGTACAGCCTTCTCAGGATATATGTCGCCTGTTTTTGTCTAAATCAGCAGTGAATCCTGTCAAGTGTAGTGCAAGATTTCAGGATCTGTTTCTTCTTTAGTATGGCTAGTTTAATATGACATCTTCCAGGTACCCTTTTTAGAGCATCTGGGGTCAAACTTGACCAACTTCTAAAGCCAAATAAGTTTGCATTTTCTGCTAACCTCCTCTGAGCTCCTGATACGATCTTTGTGCTACTCCTGCCCTCTGTGCTGTCTCCTCTGAAGTAACCTCCTACAGTCTTAAAAATATTGATAACAAGTGGAGATACTTAATGTTCGAAGTACTGAGAAAATGTTACTGTTTTTTTCTGTTACAGCAAGATGGTGCAACTGAATCCAGTGCCAACCCTTAAGCATATTAGAAGATGCCACTTAACCACTTATTTAGCATTTCTATTGTATATAAGTGTCTAACCTCTGCAATAGAAATTGACTTAGGATTTTAAATTGGATTGCATGAAACACTATAACATGCTGAAAATATGGAACAATTGCCTTGGTTTGATATAATTTGATCTTAGGAACTTGCGTGGCTTACTGGTGCTGGCGCTGATAATTAAATGGCTCTTCAAAATGGTCATTGTTGACCTAATTCTATTGGCAGTGTAGTCAGTGGGAGTTTAATATTGACTACAGTGGAAACAGTTAGATGAACAGATTGCAATAGAAATCCCATGCTATGTGTTTAATTTCACTTCCTGATACAACAATCTCTAAATATTAAAGAGAATTCTTGCCAAAATAGAAAAGCAGAACATAGCTTTTTTCCTTTTCTGACAGTCTTGACTGTCTTCTGTATCCACTCAGTTATTAATGTGGTAGCCAAGTTACCAATTGAAAAAGAATGCCTTTTCCTCCAAACTTTAGGATGCAAAGTTTTACATCTCCATGTCTGTTTTCAGAGCCGGTGTTGTCTTTACATTGGTCAGTTTTTCTCTTAACAAGCGAACAAAACAATAGCAGAAAAATCCAAAGAGATTTGACCATTTTGTCCAGTTTAGGATAAACTTTCATCCTTCTTATGCCCTGTTAAAGGTCCATAAATCTCCTGGATGGTTGGGAATTGCTTTATTTTCTCGCGCCATTCTGTGTTGGTGTTAATACTATTTTTCGGCTACCAACTCTTATTCTCCATATCGCTGTTTTGATTTGTCCCACACTTCTATCTGAACAAATTATGAATAACCTGAATTTTGAGCCAGACCTTTAAAGTTGTTTTGACCAGTTGTTTGTTCTTGCAGTTTTCCTCTGGAGCCAAATGAGTCTGTTGCCTTACATGCCGATTACTTCTGATTCTTTCCCTGCATCTTGCTCAATGGATTGCTGAGTTCCTTCATTATTATTTTTTCTCTGCAGAAATTTCCCTGTGCTGTTCATATTTGCTGGTGCCCTTAAGATAAAGGGCGTAGCAGGACACCTTTTCAGTCCTGTTATAGAACTTGCTGTGGCACATTTTTGTTTCATTTACTTTTGCGAGGTTATTGGGTTGCTTTACAGAAGAGGCTTTTTTTTTTTTAATGTGGACACACACACTCTGAGGGATTTGCATTTCCAGGTTATGTTAATTAAACTGTTCACAGCAAATCATTAGCTAACAAGTCTGTGGCTAGTTTTCACTAAATAGAAAATAAGAGTGTTAGATCTTCACCAGTACTTCAGAGAACTTCGTAAACTTCTCATTTCTTACTGGAGTGCTTCATGCTGGCACTACAGTCGTGCTAACATCTGCTCTCCTCCCTCTGTCAGCAGGCTGTATGTGGTACAGAAATAACACAAAGTGCCACCCATCTTCACTGATCTGTAGGGTGGCTTTTTTTATTTTCCTTTTTAGAAGGTGCAGAAATAATCTTCAGCTGGCACCAGGGTAATGTCAGCTGTTCTAGCTTTCCAGCAGTAGATGCTTAAAAACCCTCTTGCATGGAGTTGGGCATGGGAGTTTAGATATAAAACACTCTGTAAATTAGTGATTCAGAGTAATGTTTAGTAATGTTTCCCTTTAGCAAAGGGGAGTGTATCTTAGACTTCCACTCCAGTAAATAGGAATTCCAGTATTCTCATAGGATAGTCACTATTTCTCATTGCCAGCTCTGCTGTTTGAGTTATAGGGCAGTGGCGGTTTGGGTGTGGTGTTTTTTAATTATTTTTTTTTTTAAAAGGGGATGTTAAAAATAGGTTGCTGTCTCTTGAATCAGTAGATGCTGTGTCTGTCATGGTGAAAACTGAAGAAAAGTCTAATCTGTATCTTTTCCCTTTTAGGCTTTTTGTTATTGGAGGAGGGTTATATGCACAGTGAATGGGACAGTACAGGATGCAGTTCTCACGTCAAAGTCTCATTGATTAGAAAATTTGTGTCCTAAAGTGTTTTCATGGATGCTAAGAGCATCGGCTAGTGGCATTTTAAAAAACTTGAACAATTATTTGCTTTAGGTCTCTTGATTTGGGCTGTGGGAGACTTGGCGCCTTTGTTGTCATTTGTCTGCTGGAACCAATTCTTCATGCCTTTTGAGACCTGCTGCAGACATTCTCTTCAGCTGGAGAGTTTTGCAGGGTATAGCCCTGCTGTTGTTCCTTTTGCTGATGTTTGTCCTTTTCAAAAGCATCTTCTGATTCTAGTAAATGTCTAAAGTGAATGCAAACCCTGAAAACTGTTTGGCTGCTTTTCTCCCAGAGCTGCATATCGGCATCATTTCAAACACTGCTACACAGACTTCTAAAAAGTGTGTTTCTTGTCTGACTTTCACTGGCTCTTATTGTGTGTGGCAAGATACGATACGTGACACTTTTTTTTTTTTTTTTCTCCTTTGACCTTTTCTCTTTAGCAGGAAAAGTTAGTATGTCAGCACTCGAGTTCGCAGGATTCCTTCTGTTTCTGATCCGTGTCTTAATGGGCTGGAGGCCTCTGGTAAAAGAAGAGCAGCAGCTTTTACTTTGCTGATTTCAGGAACCCTGCTGGTTACACAGAAACCTCAGGGCGAGGTGCGGCTTTGGCTGTGAACTGCAAATGCTGCGTCTGCAGTGGGAGGAGAAATGGAAGTTTTGAGCTTTGATTTAGATTTGGTTTGGGTAAAATAGCTTGAAATGCTAACGAGCTTTGCAGAACAACCTCTGCTCTTGTGTTCCTGGTTCCTCAAGTGTGTGGGAAACAGCCACGTAATGGACTTTTTTCTCAGCCCCCGTTTCTTGCTCACTGACTTTAAAAAAGCAAAACAAAAAAAAGAATTATAAAATGCACAGCTTGCTGGAGTGGGTTAGGAATGTGCTTCTAGTGTGTTGCATAAGGAATATTTAGTTTCCTAGTGATTCCAAGGCTCCGCAAGTCACATTCTCCCCACAACCGCCTGGGAAGGAGACGTAGGGCTGCAATTACAGATGGGGATCTGGAATCTGGGGAGAACAGACTTGCTACTTGCGCAAGGTCATGCAGAGAGTAAATTTCTGAATGGAGAATAAAGCACTGCGGAGGTCTGTTTCAGAACTCCAGAGTCACTGATGGAATCTCATTATTTTCCTTGCAGTTTTAGTGCTATATAATTACGGGTCCTGTTGTGACCTATGAATGTAATATCAGGAATTTTATTTGCTGGGGACTCTGGAGGCCCTCCAGTTTGGCCTCCTGCTTGTTGTACAGTTGTTATTGCCAAAATCAGACTGGGTTAGCCATGGCTTTGTCTGTCTTCTGTCTTGAGACTTCCAAGGATCGCAGCTTCGCAGCCTGTCTGGGTAACCTGTTCAGTGTTGCACTGCCCTCCTGGGGAAGAAGACTTTCCTGTTATCTGTTGTAGGACAATAGACACTAGACCCTTTACCCTCCTTCCCCAAGGCCCATACATTTATTGTGAAACAGAATGAGCAGTTTTTGAGGAGGTACAGTTTTCTCTGATACCGTCTAACATTTCTGACTTCAGTAGAAAAGCTTGTGAAAGGTGAGATTATCTTAAGCTGTGAAGGCACTTAAATTGGACCTTGAGGAAAGGAGTGCAATAAAGTAGTCTGCAGATTATGTTCTTTTCCCTGCAATTCTGTGAATGAAAAAATGAAACTTAACCAAGCTCTTTGACTAACAAAGTTCCCATCAGGACTGAGGTGTGCTTTCTTTTGCTCTCCCAGTACAAATTCTAGGATTTCTCATTCATTTGTTCAGGTGCTGACACTGATTCATTGACTGTCCGTGGTTTTGTTGATACTTTTGAGACACTGTCAAACCATGAAGACAGTGAACATTAGGCTACCTACTGTCAGCAGTCTTTGGTACAATAAGTTGTATGAATTTGGAACATGAGAAGCATGTGATTTATGCAAGAGAACCATTAAATTTCAGTGGCATACTCAGGATGACTAGGTAATGTTATCAGGTTTTTCTTTTCTTGGAGAATACTTTATTATGTAGTATTTTTAATGTGCAATTTTTTTTTTTCTTTTGCTGAAGGGACAATGGAGACCGATCCAGGCACCGAGCTCCCCGGAATGCCCGCATGTCCGCACCATCGCTGGGGCGCTTTGTCCCGAGGTAAGGCTTGTACAAGTAAGAGTAAATGGGTGTGGAAGTCCTGGAGGTACCAGGTACAGTACAGCTCTCTGGTGCTTTCAGATGGATTCCTTTTCTTGCACAGGGCTGCTGTTTTGTTGGTTTGCAATTCCTGGCACCCCTGAGGTAGCATGTTAGTGTGATCAGCTGATCCTGTGACATTTGAAGGACAGTGCGTGGTCCTCGTGCTTCTTACCTGCAGGTTGTAGCTATGGAGTGAAGGCAGAATAGGAGGAGAAAAGAATCTGATCAGAGATTCTCAGCACGATGTGCTGGTGTGAGATTAGAAAGATTAGTAGGAGGTAAAAGATTTGCTTAATGCTGATCTTCACAGCCACATTGATCAGAGGAGGATCTAATCTGTAACTTGCCGTTTGTTTGAGGCAGTGGAGTGCTTGGCTAAGCAGAGGAGTCCAGCCTTCCCTCTGCTGTATTCTGCTGGAACATAGTCATGTTTCCTCAAAGTAATTGCAGTTGCTGTCCAGGGCTGTACTATACTGGGATGTCTTTCTCCATGTAAGTTTACTCTTTTTGTTTTGCAGACGCTTCTTGCTGCCAGAGTACTTGCCTTATGCTGGGATTTTCCATGAACGGGGACAGCCTGGTTTGGCCACTCATTCCTCTGTCAACAGGGTTTTGGCAGGTAATGAGATTTCCTTGTTTGCAGTAGTCATGGTAGGATTCTTCTTGTGAACCTGAGCAAAGGAAGATTGATGAGGAAAAGTCTCATTCCAATTGCTGAGGTTCTAGTTAAGTCACCTGAAACAAGAGAAAAGACTGTTGGAGTGATGCGGTGAGCTGTCATTGAAGTACTTGGCCACTGCAGATTTCACAGGTCAAGTAGGTACATGGGAGTCTCTGCATGAATTGGGGAGGGGTGCTGTTAACAATTTTCCCTTTGTTTAACTCCCTCCCCTATTCCTAGATGTCTTTTTCTTAACAACCTGACAGACTAATGATCAGCTTGCTGCAGGTCCTTCTAATTGAATTATAGGGTGCCTTGTTCGTGTTCCGGCTGGCAAGATGCACACAAGGCAATGCGGGATTCAATTAGGATCTTAATAAGTGCATATTAAAAAAAACTCGTCTGCCACCACATAGAGCACACAGGCATTTGGGAGCCTTAAAGGGCAGGCGGAGGTGGGAAGGGAGGTAGCGGGGAGAGGAGGAGTATGGCACGCTGGCAGTTCGTGAATGAGATGGTTATAGATGACACATCTTGAGGGTGGGTCTTTTTTGGCTGGGTCTGAGTTGCTCTATAATTAACCCCAGGGCAAGGGGAGTCATCTTGGATCTTGGGGGAGAACGAGGGACGATGTATGGACAGGTGGGTTGGGATGTGGTTCTCTCCGTTCCTGTAGGTAATCACAGGACCACCACTAACAGGAGTGCTGAAAGGTTTCTCAAGAGGCTGCGTGACCCTTTTCCTTATCCTAAAGCATGATCAACTAAACCTAAACTAATTTGGGCAGGATTTATCTAACCTGTTCTTAAGAGTCTTCATTGGAGTTTTCCCAACCATTCTGGGGTGGAACTGTTGTTCTTGCATGGCTGATATAGTATGGCAGTGGTCTTGTCTTTGATTTCTGGCATTTCCTGGGCTTGTGTTTCCCTGGACATTTTGGTTTGAGTGTATGGTTCGTAGACCTTCCTGGTGCAGTAATAGTAAAAGCTCAACCAAAGTCTAGCCTCTAAAGCACCTCTGCTTTTTTTTCCTTAGGAAAGAGTGGAGCTAGCCTGTAGCTTTAGCTGACGCATGTACTTTTCCCGTGCTTGCTGCCTGTGTGGGCTTTGGTTGTTGGCACGTGGAAAGAGCTCACTGGCAGATAATTACTTGCTGCCAGGCAACACTGCAGAACTTGTGTGTGGCCCCACTTTGCTGGAGACACCTGCCTTCAACCTTCTTACAGCCCTCTTTGCAGTTCACCTCTTCCTTAATGGCTAGGAGACAGCCTGGCTTTTTCTCCTTGCATGTTTTAGGAAATTTGAGCCCCAAAATACATACTTGCTGTTTGTTGTGTGTGTGTGTGCTGAGATTAACAAAAGAAGGCAGAAGTTGTAATCATGGGAATCTTAACAAACAAGATCAATCTTTTCTGTATGGCCCTGTGCTGAGCCTACTTAAGACAAGGTTTATTAGCTCCTACAGTGTCATGGAACCTCACATTTATTGACTTAAATATAAAATTAATTCTCCTAATGCAGCAGCTGCTTGTGATACATTGTTTTAATATTCTGTTTACTTTAGTATGTGTTTACACTTTCAGCTTTCAAAATGTTTTTTGTCTTTGTGCTCAAAAACATGTTAATGTGTTACAGAAACCAGGAGAGTTGAAGTTGTGAATATTAAGTGGAGGCATGAAAGATGAGAACTAGAAAATGAGATTGCAGTTGTGGAATAGTTGGAGAATCTCTTGTGTTATGTTGGTCAGCAGCATTGTGATTTTCAGTGTGTCAGAGCCACTGGAAGTTGCAGTGCTGATAGTGTGTTTTCCTTTTTAGTTAGCCTATGCCAAAGCTTGTGGTAGTCTTTTCTTTACTATCATAATGGAAAACCTCTACTCAAGCTCAAAAGTGCTTTAACTGTGGCCTGGTAATTATGGGTGAGGTTGCCAACCTTGGCTGAGGGAAAAATCAATCATTTGTCTTCCCATTAACACAGGCTAATCTAAGCTTGAGTGCCTTAAATTGCTTCATCCTACCATGTATCTAGACTGTCATTTCTGAATTATGTTTAAGTGCATAAATGCCAAATGTATTTCTTATGTAACCTCTGCAGCATTTGAGAAAAGATGCCAAAAGCCCCCCCGTGTTCCTAACCTGACAGCTTTCTAAAAATTGATGGTACACTTCTGCAGTCAAGTATGAGTGAGAGCTGTTGTTTGGGGACATATACCCAATTGCACTTCTTCTCCTGTCCCCTGCCCCACTTACTGCTGTACGCAGAGAGGAAATAAAAGCAACAGACAGAGGTCTTATGGTGTATGAATTACTTTGTGGTGTACTGACTAAATTTCTTAATGTCAAAGCTCTTGCTGTCAGGTTCGGTCCACGTTTACTTTCAGCTGTCTGTTTTATGTGAACAGCTTTCCATTGTTTAAGTATTGTTCTCGTGCAACCGTTACAGACAATAGCTCCATGCTAGGAAGGACTGCCTTGTGTATAAATTCTTAGAGCAGCCTGATTTAACGAACCACTAAAAATTGCAGGTTATCTAAGCAGACGGGCTAGTGCAGCAACACAGTAGGTTTGGCAGAGTGACTCTGACGTGGCAGGAAGGGCTTAGGTCAGGATTAGAGGGTCCTTTGTACTGGACAGGGACTGGTGGCCATCCCTGCATCAAGGCACTTCCAGGGGAAGTATAGGAAAGGTGGCAACAGATGGGTAGAGTAGGTGGGAGTTCAGGGGGAGGACGAAATGATACTAGTCAACATGACAGACAGAGATATCTCCATGCCAGCAGCCTAATTTGCATGTAGCACTGGAACGATGACGAATCCCAGTAGCACCTTCCTGCCTGACTCCTTATCTACTGGTGCAGTTTAGACCTATCAGTTAGCTGATACGATACGCTGCATCACTGTGCTTCCTGGCACCAAGTAAAACACCATGTGAAAATATATTGCATCAACATTGCTACCTTTAGCGTTCAAACTTGTAATCACACCAAAAAGTGTTGGTAGTTTGACAAGTTATATTTTCCTGTAAAGTCTACGTTGATTGGCAGTAATTACACTGTCCTCCTTTAATCCTTTATTAACTGAGTCGTATATCAGCTTTTTCATTATTTTGTCTGGAATCAATGTCATGCTGACAAGACTGACATGTCTCATCCTATTTCAACCTTTTAAAATACTGGTATAACACTAGCATATTTTTCAATCTTCCACATTCCCCTTTTATTTCAAGACTTATCAAAAAACCTGAGAGTTCATTTGGCAGCTCTTCTACAGCTCTTGGTAGTGTGGGCTGTAAGCTGCTCTCTGGACTCTCCTCTCCTTGGTGAACTGCTGTAAGTGATGGGGTTGTGGTCTCCAAGGAAACACCCATACAGTGAAAGCCAGCTGAAGTGGTTGTTTGCTGAAGTGATGATGAAAGCAGTGAACACATTTTGGCTTCTCATTCGATAGGACTGGCTGATTTCATATGGCAATGCAAGTGCAATACCACATCTTGGGGCCATTTCAGTCTTCTAGTTTCTTGGGTTCTCTGACATTTGCAGGCCAACAGAGTGGGGTTTTTTCTTGGGTGGTTTTCTTTTTTTATTTTTATTCCTTCCCCTTTGCTTCCCAGGACATACCAGAGAGCTGTTCTGTGGGATGGGGTTACATCTTTTGTAACGGGAGTTAGTACTACTGCAAAGTTCAGCAGTGTTAACACGCCTGGCTCTGGATCCAAGAAACACATGGTTCAGTATTGTGTTTACCACCTCCTACTGCTTTTTTTTTTTTGTTTTTCCTTAAGCTGAATATTTCTGCCCATTGTTTTGTTTGTGTGGTTTTTCTTGTTTTGGTTTGGTTTGTTAGTTGGTTTTGGTGTTGGTTTGTTGTTTTTTTTTTTTAAATTTTCTTTTTGTCCTAATTCACATTGTGAGCGTGACACTAATTTGAGGGACAAATCATAGATATTTTGGGCATCTGATATTAGACAGATGTACATTTTAATATCTTTTTTTTTTAAAAAAATCACTAAAAACATTTTAAAACAAGATCCACTTCATTGCCACTGAAGTGCTTATGACCTCTTGTTTGCCTATGTGAACTTTTCCTTTAGGCTTTCTAGTAATGGACTATTTCAGGATAGACAGAGACATGCTAATGGTATAGTGGAACAAAGAAGGCTTTAGTTTCAGTTCAGTGGAAGCTTGGAGGAAGAAGAAAACTAGTGTTTGCCAAGGAGGCTTTAAAAATTGACACAGACGCCAGTTTGCTGACTGTGGGAGACCTGCAGATGGAAGTTAACGAGTTTGATAGAGTTACCTAGCTTTGTGAAATGCTTGTGGCTCGCCTCACTTTGTTTTAATAGCATCTATTCAGTTATGCGTATCTCAACAAACAAAATATTTTTCCTTGAATGAACACAGATCATGCTTGTCTAGTCTGGCTTTGCCACCAGACTTTATCTGTTTAAATGCAATCCAACACAGTTGCTCTGAGTTCCCACCTCATGGGGAGATCCCGAATGAGCATGGCTTAAGGACTCGAGCGATACAAAACACTACAGTTACAGTTTTTGAGTAATTTCATTGCTATTTCAGGGTAATAGATTCAGACCAGAGACTAAACACTTACATGTATTCAAAGAATGAGCTTGATATTGCAGATTTTTCCATAGCCCATGCCTATGGCCTGCTACAGGAGTAATAATAGTGCAGCTTTGGTTGTCTCTGCTGGGGCTGCCAAACAAAGCTGTCTGTCTGTGGCTTGTTACACTGGGGTAGGGCTGAGGCTATAGGTGAAGCTAAGAATCGGTTGATAGCCTGCCTTTAGTTGGGATCTAGGACTTCAAAGTGTAATGGTCAGCTGCTGTTTACCCAAAATCACATAAACTATCCCATTCTTCATAGCTTGGCTCCCTAGGAGAATTCTACCTCATATGCCTTCAAGTGAATTTCTGTACTTCAGCCAGAAGCTGCTAACGCACAATTCTTAGAGCATTTGAAGTTTCATCAGGATGAAAATTAGCTAAGATGCTGGATAAGATGCTGGATGTTGTCGTCCTCCTGTGACAGGAAGATTTATATGAGCATGTGATAGTTCTCATAAGACGAATTAGGGCGATGGCCTCTCCCCAGTCAAATTTTCGAACCAGGCGCACTAGCTAAGGTAGCTCCTGGTGCATGTTCCTAATCCACTCTAGCAGTATTAAGGGCTAATGTTCAGATACAAGTGAATTGCTCTAACCTAAAGCCAGTTAAAATGGATGTTGATGAGCCTGTGATACATATAATTGGATACGGTATCGGTTGCTGCTGCAACTAGAATTAGCCCAGTAGCCTTTCACTTCTGCACTAATGATGAAAGTGATCATGATAAGTGGCTGCTTTGGTTGCCTTGGAAACCATATTGCAGGCAGATTCTCCCGTTCCTCTGGCATTGCAGGTGTGCATGTCTCCCATGGCTCAAGTCTTCTTGACCTAATCTTACTCTGTCACATACAGTGTCAGTGAGCTGTGAATTATGTTCCGAGATGCCCCCATCCTTCAAATGTGCTTGTGGCAATGCACAACTCCACACAGTAGGACTAAGATGACTTGAGAGATCCAGAAGGCCAGCAAAAGTTAATGGGAAAACACATCCCAGTTGTCTCTGATGTACCCTTGTTTTTCTCACTAGTAGTAGGTATGTATTCTCTGGCAAGGCTTTCTGTACAGTTGCCTGAGACTTGAGTGTTGTTTTGAATCTGTACCTTCAGGTGTCCATCATTGGCTTTTTGCTATTAGCCTGCTTGTGCCTTTTCATCTAAGACGACTACATGAATTTGGATTAGTGTCCTGATCTCATTCTGCTTTTCACAATAGAGAGACCTGTAGAGTAATACAATCAATGAACATAGCCATGTGGCTTTCTATGGACTGTGTTTCTGTTATAAGCCTCTTGGGTACAGCTTAATATGGAAAGATATGAACCTTTGAGTAACCTAATTCTCTGTGGTATTTCTGTGATCTACGTTAGTGGACACGAAATGACATAAGAGGCTTAAAATATGCCTCAGGTTCTTCTGCGACTTGAGAGCTAGAGGTATCTGTTACCTTCATCGCAGACTTGAGAACTGTTTATAATTTCTGTGAAAGTGCAACCTTTCAAGCAGAAATGTAGGGAAGAAAAGAGCCTGTAGTGCTGAATTGCAAATGCATGAACTCATTACAGTAGGGAGTGGAAAGTGTGCCTTTGTGGACTTGGTGAGAGGTATCCTCAGAGTTGCTGATTTCCTCAACATGGTACTTAAGCTTGTGAAGACAGTAGGATTTTGGAAGTATGGAGAAGACTTTAATTGTGTGACATACTCTTATTTAAGTGTTCACTTATAAACTTGCTTCATGTATTCTAAAAACACACTTGCAGCCCATGAGCTGCTGGACCTCAGCTCTCATCTGCCTTTTCCTCTTTCCAACTGCTGCTTTCCTAGAGCAGCTTTCACAGAATCACAGAATGGTAGGGGTTGGAAGGGACCTCTGGAGATCATCTAGTCCAACCCCCCTGCCAGAGCAGGGCCACCCTAGAGCAGGTTGCACAGGAACGCGTCCAGGCGGGTTTTGAATGTCTCCAGAGATGGAGACTCCACCACCTCTCTGGGCAGCCTGTTCCAGTGCTCTGCCACCCTCAAAGTAAATAAGTTCCTCCTCATGTTGAGGTGGAACTTCCTACGTTCAAGTTTGTGCCCATTACCCCTTGTCCTGTCACTGGGCACCATTGCAAAGAGCCTGGCCCCATCCTCCTGACACCCATCCTTTAAGTATTTATAAGCATTGATAAGATCACCCGTCAGTCGTCTTTTTTCCAGGCTGAAGAGACCCGAATCCTTCAGCCTTTCTTCATAAGAGAGGTGTTCCAGTCCCCTAATCATCTTCGTAACCCTTTGCTGTACCCTTTCCATCAGTTCCCTGTCCTTGAACCGGGGAGGGTGAGGATGAAAGTTGTTAAATTTCCTGCTTGATCATAGTGGAGTATCTCATAAATAAAATCTCATGATAGTTTGGTATCATAGATGGATTGGAAGACAGAATAAAGTCATATACTGTGAGTTAACTTTGTCTTAGTGTTAGATCCATTGGTGACTTCTACTTCATAGATTCTATAGCTTTGACTACAGGGTTATACCACGCCGTACTGTGGTCAGAAGGTGAACTTCTTAGCAAGCATTCTTAAAATGAAATCCCTCTCCTCAGTTTGTTAATGCTTAAAAAAGACAAGCCTAGAAACCAACTGGTAATACATAACTTCTTGTGGCTACACGGGGGTTGGATAGCTGATCCACAAATCATAGAATCATAGAATTGTCAGGGTTGGAAGGGACCTTAAAGATCATCTAGTTCCAACCCCTCTGCCATGGGCAGGGACATCTCCCACTAGATGAGGTTGCCCAGAGCCCCATCCAGCCTGGCCTTAAAAACTTCCAGGAATGGGGCTTCCACCACCTCTTTGGGCAACCTGTTCCAGTGTCTCACCACCCTCATGGTGAAGAACTTCTTTCTAATGTCCATTCTGAAATGACCCATCTCTAGTTTTAATCCATTCCCTCTAGTCCTACCATTACCCGACATCCTAAAAAGTCCCTCACCAGCTTTCTTATAGGCCCCCTTAAGATACCGGTAGGCTACAGTAAGGTCTCCTCGGAGCCTTCTTTTCTCCAGACTGAACAACCCCAGCACACTCAGTCTGCCTTCGTAGGAGAGGTGCTCCAGCCCTCTGATCATCCTCGTGGCCCTTCTCCCTAGCAGGTCCATCTTTATAGTACATCAGTCATTTTTCACTGTATTACAAGACACCAGTGAGTTTGTTTTTTCCGGCTCTGTGCTTTAATAGGCAGTCCAGCTGCCCCTTTTCTCCTCCTGTAATCTGTGTCATCCTGTAGCAATGTACCTTGGCACAATGAAGACTGAAAGGTAGTTGATGTCATTAGCATTTGAATGACCCGTAGGCCATCTCTCTTGAAGTACTAGTCCTGTGCAAAGACCCCACAAAAGTTCCCACGCTGGTGGCATTGGTTTTAATGCAGATAAAACCAATGAGCCAAAGGGGCTTTAGTTCTCTGGTCTAGCTAGATGTGTCCCGAAAGTAGATGGCTGGTAATGTGGAGCAAAAGCCATTAATGTATGCATTTGTGTGATGGAAAAGGTTGTGTGTTATTTCTAGTTAGCCTTTCCCTCCCATCCGAAATATCAAATTCTGCAGTGAGAATCTGTACAGTTACTCATCCTCACTTCGGTGTCCGCTCCTGCTGTACACTGTCGCATACAAAAAGCATAGACAGCTAGAAAGCATCAGGATACTTTGTGTGCTGGAATTGGAAGACTGTTAATCTGGTTTATAATGCCCTGCTTGCTCTATGCTTCTGTTCACTTGCTTCTTCCATTTAACAGCAGTGGTGCTCTGTGGGCACAAACACTTCTCCATCCTCAGCTGTGAACAGATCCAGTTTGAATTCTTTGGTTGGGACAGTAAGAGTGCAAAGCACTAGAGATTGAAGGACAGAGGGAATGAACTTGCATCAGAACCCTTGTAAGATGCTATCCCTTATTAGATTCCAGAGACCAGAGTACTCTCAAGGCTTGAGTGACTCCCAAACCAGTTTAATTTCCAAAATAAATTTGTAGTATTTTGTGTATCGATGTCTTTTATATGGAAAGAGCCGCATTTTCACACCTGAGAACTGGAGACAGTCCCAAAAAGTGTCTCAAATGTTGCACAATAAAGGTGAACTAAAGAGTCAAAATAGTGTTGTTAGTGCTTTAAAGCTTGTTCTTGCTCAGTCCTTTTTGTTCTTGTCTTTCCTTTATGATTTTGCAGCTCAAGCCGTGGCTGATCTCAATCTGCGAAGTCTGGGAATGTGTTAGTTGAGAGATATGTGAATCAACTGGAAATAAGAATCCACAGCTATGTACACCATGGAGGGTATTTACACTGTAATTTTGGGGGCATCTGAGCTGGGAGGCTAAGCTTCCTGTATAGCTAGCAGAGAAAGAGAAGCTTCTGCTCCGATTCATCACCTGAAGTGAGCTGAACTTAGGTGCTCTGAATCTTCTGTGGGCTTGCCAGTCTATTTATCACTGATTATATTGTGAACTTTGGAAGGCTACCTTTCTGCTGTGGACACCTTACATGACTGAAACTAGGCAGGTTGCATTCTGCCTTGATGCTGGGTGCAGAAAGGATGATATCTTGAGAGGAATCTGAGCAGAAGGGATTAAGTGAAAGCAACAAGGTGGTATAAGAAGCAAAGAAAGCAAGAACTCAGAGAGGAGGCAAAGCAACAGTTTTTGGTTTATATGGAAGGTGTTTTTGCATGGGTGCTTTGCTTCTAGAAGTAAACACTGCTCGGCAGAGTGGCAGAGGTAACGTAGCATATAGCTTTACTGTTGATCATTGCTGCTCATCTGCTTGCTTTATTTTCTACATTTATCCACTGAAAAGGTGGAGTTGCTCTCAACTTACGCCCCCTCCCCCCTGCCCCAGTACACAAGCCTTACCACTGTCTACAGCAGGTAATCGAGTTTTCTTGGGAGAGGCTGTACCCTTTCTCTGTTTCTGCGGCTTTTTCTTCTAGTTTTTTTGAGATTTTTTTTTTTAAACTTATTCTGGACTGCGAGTATTAATGGATATTTTGAGTCCAGTCAGACAGTGCATCTTAACTCACCGCTCAAGATAAATGAGCCTTGTGTGATAGGGATTTTTTTTTTCATGTTTCCGCCTGTGAAATGGCAGTACTGCCACCATCATTTGGTGTGCAGCACTGTTGCAAATGTAATTCTGCTGGCCAGGAGTATGGAACTTGGTTTTACAGTGTGAATGAATGTGCCTGCTGCAGGAGCTCTTTCTCGGACCACATCAGTCTCAGAGACTCAATAAACACTCATGTGACTTTCTCCGACGTTATGCTCCTCAACATTTATGCTTCCTACGTCGCACAGTGACCTGCTTATTAATTACTTCTTCCTATTCTGTGTCCCTTCGTGCTCTGTGTTGTGCATTGATGTGACAGACCGTGGACCTGTCAACAACCTGTATGTAATGGCATAGGCAACAAGCTCTGGTACTTGGTCAGAAGCTGTGCTAGATGTGATACAAGGAGGCTCATTGTGGGTACACTCCTTGTTGCTACTTGGTGGTGTGTCTTTTTCATGTTTCATGCTCAAAATGTGGCTACAGGACTCAGCAGGTAGAGTTTTGGTTTTACAAGAAACATAACATTTTGACTTCCTGTGTGCGGGAAGATAATGCAGCAGTTTTGTGGGTGCAGCAGAGCTTGTGGCAACTGTTTTGCAGCTCCCGGAGGCATTTAAAATATTGTTTCTTATGCCTCACAAGCTAACATGTTAGCTAAGCAAATACATGAGTACTGTAATCAAGTTTTATTTGTAAGTGAATTAGCCTTATGTCTTGTAACTGGATGTTTTCTGGATCTTTCCTTATGTCTTGCTCTTTTGGTTTCATGCCTCAAAATGGGCAAAAGAGGCCCACTTTGAGCATACGCAGATAAATAAGGAAGTATCTACAGGACAGCATTGTGGGAAAAGCTCTTTTAGGAAAACAGACTTTGGCCTGTTCAGGGATCTGCTTGGGGCCAATACATACTATTTAACATCTTCATTCATCACCTGGATGATGGGTTGGAGTGCACCCTCAGCAAAACTGGGAGGAGTAGGTGATCAACCAGAAAGCTGTGCTGCTATTCAGAGGAACTTTTATAGGCAGGGAAACGGGCCAACAAATCTTATGAAATTCAGTGAAAAGAATGCCAGCTCCTGCATCTAGAGAGAAATTACTCCATCCACCAGTACAGGCTGTGGACCTACTGGCTTTGCAACTTTGCAGAAAAGGACCTGGGGGTCCTGGTGGGCAATAAGTTGGACATGAGCCACCAAATGTGGCCTTGCAATAAAGAAGGCCAACAGTATACAAGGTTGAATTAGGAAGGGCATTGCCAGCAGATTGAGGGAGGCGATCTTTCTCTTCAGCCCTGGTAATATCACATTTGGAGTGCTTTGTTCAATTCTGGGCCCCCAGTGCAAGAAAGGCATGGACATACTGGAATGAGCACAGCAAAGGGCCACAAAGATGAGTAAGGGATTGGAGACTCTGACTTGAGGGGGGAGGCTGAGAGAGCTGGGACTGTTCAGCCTGGAGAAGAGAGGGCTCAGGGGTAGATCTTGTCAATGTGTATAAATAGCTGAGGGAATGAAGACAAGAGAGCTAGGCTCTTCTCAGTGGTGCCCAGTGAAATGGCAAAAAGCAATGGACACAAATTGAAATTCCATTGGCACTTAAGAAAACTTTTTTTTTGTTGTGACAGTGGTCAAATACTGGAACAGGTTGCCCAGGGAAGTTGTGGTGTCTCCGTCCTTGGAGATACCCAACTTTGACTGGAGATAGTTCCCCATACCCTGCTGTAATTAACCCTGCTCTGAGTAGGGGGTTGGACTAGAGCTTGTCCAGAGGTTCTTTTCACCCTCAATCTTCAGTGATTCTCTGAATCATATGAGTGCACAGAAGCAGTGACATGATGTTTAGGTTCAGCAGTGGTGAGAATGGAGTTTGTTTTAGCTGAAGGTGTGTTAAACACTGCGTTTCTGGTTGCATGTATTGGCATTGTCTGCTAAGCCTATTGTAAAACCTTGCCATGGCTGTTGCTGCAGAGGACTTCTGGCTTTTTCAAGGTTTGCCTGAGAGAGCAGATGTTACTGGAGAATGCTTTGTTACTAGCTTTCCTTGAGGATATTTATTTTGTGCCAAGAGTCTCTCATTTTCAGTTCGTTTTGGTAAGATGAACTGAAAGCTGAAAACCCCTCAGTTGTCTATTTATGTAGCATAAGTGTCCATAGAAAGAGTTGGTGTGGATTAGCGACTGTATGTTATGAGCATCATTTACAACTTTATTTGCAAGTGAGATTAGAAGGTGTGGAACTTTTCTGGTCGGAGTGAGTGCAGGCCACTTTGTTTTACAGGATATGCTTGATGAGGTCTGAGGTGTCAGGGGATTTCTGGCTAGTATCTGGAAATGTGGCTGCACTGAGATTAGCAGTAGTTGGAAAGATCTGCATTTACTCAAGTGCGCCAGACACTTTCTGTGACTGGCTGCATTTCAGGAGTTGTGGAGATGTTTGCTGTCTGTTGTCCTTGGTTGTGCTGCCCCATGAGAGAAGTTTTTTAGAGAAATGTGTATGACTTTGTCCTCCACATGAGAATGTCCTATTAAAGGGTTTAAAGGTCCTAAATACAGAGCCTTGAAGTGATAATTACACTTTTACCATCATGTTCCCCAGAAGAGATGATGGTGTAATTGCAGGGTTATTGTTACCAGCCCTGGTGGTAGGCTTCCATGTGCATTTGTGGAAGATGGTTCAAATGGGAGCAGTGTGGTACTCAAAGCCTTGAATTAGGCTGAAACAATAGGGAAGACTCTGGACAGTTAAAGGAAGCAGTTCTGTGGAATGACTCTGAGGCAAGATGTATTTCAAACAAGCCAGCTGTTAAGCACTCTTAAGAGCCTAGTGTTCATTACCAGTCTATTGCTATTGGCCTTTCAAAGAACCAGGTGTTTGGGGTCTGGGGTCAATCCACTTTTGTCTGTAGATAATAAAATACGGAGTGTGACAGTGGCAATCTCAATCTGTTTACTTGGAGAGCAGATCTTTCCTGCAGTCACTTCCTTCCCAGTGATGATCCAGACAATGGTACGTTGTGGGTAAGTGAATATTACTAGAGCCCAGAATGAGATTAGATACCTTGGGACAAGTAACAGGTATCCTGTTTGCAGTTTGTGAAGGTTTGTTTTGGGCAAAGTAGTGCCTCTGAAAACGTCTTTGGGGAATTGCATGTAAACTGAGGGAACATGAATTCCTGTCATAATGACATAGCTCTAAGACCTTATTTATATAGGCAGGCAATGTCAAGGATTATGAAAACGTTGTTATCTTTTTATATGGTCTTATTAACAACATTCCAGGTGGTGGGCAAATCCATGTGTGACTCTGGAGCCCTTCTGAAGTGCAGACGCAGAGTAGCTGAAAGAAGAATCAGCTGAGGAAAACTTCAGCTATAGAATGACATAAGCTTAACGCACTTAGCTAATCAAAGTAGTAGTAGGTAGTCATTGTTACTTGATTGGTCTAGATATATCTATATGGGGGAGAGGTTTCTGATAGAGCACCCTTTCATTCAGTAGGCAAAAGGCACAGAAAGATGCAGAAGCTGATGTCAGACCAATTTAGACTGGAAACAAATGGCAGATGTCCGAGTAGTGGTGTTACGGGTTTTTTGATTTCTTAAAGTCCTGCTGCATGAAGTTCACCACTTACCTTATGGTAGCTAATTGCTGAAACAGGTTGGTTTTTTTTGCAGTCCATGGAGTGTTTAAACTAGCAAAATTGTTACATGGGCTCAAGGGGAAGTTCGTGAGCATACTACTGGTCTCACAGTTCCTGATATATGTACAGGAGTCTTGATGGGATCTCTTCCGTGGTCCCAGTGCAGGAGACATCCTGCTAGCCGCTTGCATTATGTCATGAGCTGTATTCTGTTCCAGTGCCCACTGATGAAAGTGAGCGCTGAATCTGGGAAAGATCATATATTGTATTTGCTGATGCAGACTGTCCCAATAAGCCTTTCTTTTTATTGGTGGCTGGGAAGCTAAAGCTGTCTTTGAGATTCAGAAAGGTACTGGAGAGAGATGACGATGTTCTTAAATGTGAAGGGTGCAGGCTGATTCCTTTTGTGTGCATTGTTAAAGCGATGAATTTCTACATATCATTATATCAGAAGGGGTGAGATTTTGCAGAAGTACTCATCTTTTTGTGGGCGGTGAGGGCCCCTTGGGGACCTGTCTCTTTGTGGGTGGTAAAGCTCGCTTAGCCATAAAAGTATTTTCCCACACCTTGCTGCCCCGTTTTTAAAGGGGAAAGAAAAAGAATAAAATAATTACCCACACTCCAGAGTGCAGCGGGGGGGCAGAAACCCTTGTAATCTACCATGTGAAGGAGGTAGGAATTGGCAGTGACACGCCACATTTGGCTGTCATCTTTGAAGAGAATAGTTGTGATTTTTGCTTACAAGTTTCATGGGGTGGGGGGGGAAGAACGACACCAAAACACACCACCACCACAAAGCAAGCCCTGAGCCAGATTTGCTACACCCAATATAGAATATCTTCACAGACGTTTTTATAGCCATCCTGCCATAAAGATGGAGGACGCTCTTGCTATGGCAACATAGTTGTATGTTGTATAAGGGATCTGATAAGGATGCAGTGTACTGATTCCTAGCTCCCTTTCCCACATAGATAGGATTGTAGCACTGGATCCTTCTGCTTGCTACCCTGAAGGTGGTTTTTTGTTGTTTTTGGTTTCTTTGTTTTTTTTTTTTTTAATAACTGAGCATTAATGTATCAATCTGTTACCAGTTAGTGTATGCAAATTGAAGGTTGTTTCTAGCAATTATATTCTGCAGTGATAGTTTTCCCTCCACATAGTATCGTTACCTCAGCTTGCTCTCTCTGTTGGTTTTATGCTTCTGGCCTGCTGGCTTCCCTTGATTATCGGGGAAGACGTATGGGAAGGTATTTTAAGGTTAGTCACAACTTGCCTCCCTTTTGGGAGTTACTTTTGAGTTGTGGGTTTGTTCATCCCAGATGGGTTTACCTTACCGGTGTGGTTTATGTTAATGTGAGCCAGACTGAGAAGTCACCCTCTCTGTGTGGAGGCTGGAGGAGTTTTGGAACATGCCCTTGGCAAGGGCAGAGCCTAGGGAAGTAAACGTAGGCTGTGGACTTCTCTGAAAACATAAAAGCTGCATTTGTTGATGGTTTTTGGAGTGTTAAAAGTGTGGAAGGTGGCGAGTGTCCTGCATGAGATGGAGAAATTCTTAAAGAAAACCAAGCAGAGGATCCAAACAGTATGTGTGCAATAGCAAACACAGACCCTATGCAGGATGAGAGCACTATATAAACTCATACCGGCTTTTTAACTCCTTGCCTCAGAACTCAGTCAGAAGTAAATGCAGACAGCAGGAGGTTTTGTACACTAAGAAATATAAGCAGGAACTGAGGGTGGAGGTGTACGCCATTATGTCTCCCTCTCCCCACCCCCTGTTTTTTAAAAATTAGTGTACCACTACCTCTGGGTGTCTAGACGAGCTCAGAGAGCTGGTTTTGAACTAAGCAGGAGGTGCAAGTCAGTGCTACTAAAGGAAGCTGTATTTTGCTTTCTTGAGCAGTAGGTTGACACGCTGTCCTGGTGAGCCAGGTGTGGGCCGTAATCCAGCAGCCCCGGCACTCAGGAGTTACCATGTTTCTGAGAGGTCAAAATCAGTAGGAGCTGTGAGACAGCCTCTACCAAGGTTAACTGCTCTGGGCTCTCAGGTCCTGCTGAATTCCCGGGTAGCCTGGCTTCTGAGTCCAGCTCTTGCTGATCTGGGAACCAGATTCACATTTCTTTCCGTTGCTTCAAGCACTGCCTGAAACTCTGTACAATTTCAGCTGTGTCAACCTGCTTCAACCCACCTGTTTTTGCAGCAATGGGTGGGAAGGAGTACGTAGGTGTGGCTTATGACCCATTAAATAACTTCAGAGCTGGCAGCAAGCACAGAGATCAGTGTGGAAGAAGTTGTGGTGATGTTCATAATTGCTCATTTGTCTCCTTCAGCATCGTTGGGGGTGGTGAGATTGGTAGTTTTGGAAGTCATTCACAGAAGGCAAGAGCGGAGTAATCCAAGAATAAAAAATATTATCACCTCCGCTAAGGAAGGGAATAATGATGACAGTTAAACTACTAGTCCTGAGCTTTGACCAGGAAGGAGGGCACTAGAAGCAGAGCAGCTTTAGTAGTATTTGAGAGATGGAAGGTAGGCTGGAGAGCATCCAAACTGGACTTGTCAGAAAAAGAAAAGTGACTGCCGGGAGTTCACATGATGCAGTTTGAGAGCTAGAGATGAGAAGAATGTGGGGGTGAATGCATTTCCCCTTCTCACCTTAGACATCCAAAATGTGACCCAGAATCTCAGGAATTTAGAGATGCAAGGAGTTAATGCATATTTGTATTGTGAGAAGAAAGAGAAAAGCATACAAGCGTGTACTGTCAAATGGCAAGGGATGGAAATCGGCACGAAAGGAATAGGGAGAAGGGGATAAAATCATAGAGGCAGGTGGAGTGCATAGAAGGCAGTGGAATGCTTGGGAAGGCGCTTCTGTATGTGATGGGAGGAATTCCAGGAGGGGAAGGGAAAGCTGAAGGGATGGAGGAAGTAATGTCACTGTAATTTTCTTATAAGCAACTGAGATTCAGCACAAAGAGAAATGGAGACTGGAGGAGGGGAGGGTTTGAGGAATGAGTCAAAGGTGGTGATGAAGCAGCTGGGATTGCAGGCGTGGGTTTCAGTTAAGCTGGAGAAACACTTTATCTTTTTTCAAACAATTGTTCATATTAGCATTCACGGTGTGGGCATGCATGCTCCCATCCATGTGATGTGTGTCTCCTGGTGTGCTACACACATGAGTTGTTTGAGGATCTGTCTTTTGGTTCATGACAGACCGACCCAGTCAGATCTCTCTGTCTTCCCTGAGGTGCCATAGTAGAAGTAGAAGAAATAAGTTGTGTAGTGGAAGAAATTGGTCCGGTGACAGTTTTCATTAGAGTTGTCTTGCAATAGATGGTGGAATGGGAATCAGGGATAGGTCAGTCTCAAAATCTGGTGGGGAGCATGACTGGGGGAAGGAGACAAATATCCACCACCCCCCCTTACCCTCCCCAACACACACTCCCAAACTCCCATTATGAGGGCACTGAAAAGCACAAAGGAAATCCAAAACTACTTTGACAAGAGTGAAGGGGAAAGAAGAGGCAAGAGAAAGAGGGCTGAGGATAGACAAATAACTAACAGTGCTTAAAACTGGAAACCATAGCAAGATGGAACGAGAGAGAAGGGCTGATGGTAAATGCTAGAAGTTGTGGTGGGGAGGGAGTCAGTAACAGGAAGTTTAGAGAAGGAGCTTATAGGCCATGTGAAATGAACAGATTTGCCAAGATTTTGAAAGGTGAGGTGAGAAGGCATGTAGCTAAGGACTTGATTGAGTTGTCTATGTGGAATGCATGTAAGGGGTGTGAGGGCAGTGTGTATCTGTCTTCTCTCCCAGCTTGGCTGTTGAGGTTCCACAGAACACCCCTCATTCGCTAGGTACATGCTTGTCTGTTAGCACAGGAAACAGTGAAAGCTGAAGGCAAAGCTCTGTCATAACTTCTCTGCTTGCAAAGACGCTGGCTGTAACTGAATGTCAGTCCCTACAGTCCTGTGATTTCTGGTGAACTGCTGCCTAACTTTTGCTGTCCTCTGACTTGTGAAGCCTTTTGGACTGTAATTTTACACTGAGTCCCAGGACTGAGAGGCTGACCTGGAGTGCTCATCATCTGCTAGGCTGTACCACTGTTGATTCTTTGATCTGATAGGAGCTGTCTCTGCTGCTGTGAGGATGAGATCTTGGAGCCTCTCACCACAGTTTCTTTTTAGTTTGTGACCCCTACCTCCAGTAAAGCATGGCCTGCTCCAAATCTTGATCGTGTATAGTTTAAAATCTTACTGCAAACCAGTAAATTGTGATTGCCCTACCTTCATTGTCTGAATTTCCTTCCACTCTGGCTTATAAATGCTGTGCGGAGTAGCTGTGGTGGTTATATTGGATAGCAGCTTCTTGGACAGTTATGCTTAGTATCCTCTAGAAGTATTATGAGCTAATTCAAGCTGGATTAAGGTCAAGTCTGCCCTAAAAAATAATAAAACCCATCTGAAGTATCTATTTGTTGTGCAGCACAGGGTCTGCATGCTGAAGAGCTAGGATGCACTGTCTTGAGCTTAGGTCTTAATTTTTCTGTGTGTGACTTTGAGTTTGATTTGTAATACTCCTTAAAATAATGGGATAAAGTGTTAGTCTCTTTTCATCTTGTAGTTGCTTTTGCAATTGCAGTGGCTCGGACCTGTCTGGGTTGAACTTAGCTGTGGCACTGATTTACAGAAGTCACTGCAAGGTTATGAGCTTGGCTGAACTCCTGGGGAGTCCTGCTGCCCTCTGGGAGCTCTGATGCTGCATCTCTGTTCTGAATGTCACGCTGTTACTTTGACATTGTTACACAGTGGTCCATCAGGGTGTGGACCTGTGTGCTTTGTCAGTCCTGCTCTGCATACTCCTGGATCTGGGTCACCCTTTGAGCCTGAATCTCTGCATTTGCTCGAAGTGGAGATCCCTGCGGATTCGCTGAGGTGCTGGAACCTACTAGTGGTGATAAGGAATGAGTCTTGTTTCCATTCCTGTCGTTTAGATCATCTCAAACCACCCTCAAAAATTCCTCCATCAAAAAATACTCAAAGCATTGTGAGAGCCAAGTGCTTTATTTGCTGTAGGTTTCTTTTACTTTGTTCTTTTCCAGTTGAAACAATGTGGTCTCTCCACTGTGTTCTTCCAGCCTGAGCTTCCTCCTTTTCATCTCATGATGCTTTAAATTTAAACTGCCTTCTCATTAGTTAAACTATTGTTAGATTTTGTGTTTTCCCTGCTTGCTCATTTTCTGCTTTTTTTTTTGGTTGTCTCCCTGTTCGCCGCTGTACCCAGAAAACAGCGAGCCTGGCTGCTTAGTTCACAGTTCCTGTCTTGCCTTCTCTTCTTTTGCCCATCAGACTGGGGATCCCTCATAAATTGTTCCCTCTAACAATGTCTTTCCAGCTTTGTATTCCCCACGGAAGGTTAGTGCCTGTTTTCTTTGCAGACACAGTGACTGTGCAGGACCCACCAGTCTGAGAAGCTCTTAATGAGTACAATGCACTCTTAAAATATATTTCATAAATGCCACCTGTCAGCTCTTCCTTTCCCCTAGGACACTTTGTTAGTTTATTATATGGAATTTATTTAAGTTGTCAGGACCTGCATGCTTATTAATGGAGGTGCATTTTTCTCTGAGAGCATGTGACTTTATCTTAACCTCCCCTAGAGGAGTACAGATTCAGAACAGACAAGTATTTCCTCAACAGACCTATCCTGCTCACAGGATATTATGACTGAAATGTAATCAACCCTTGAGCGTGTTTATCTTAGTGCTCTGTATTGTGGTGGTAGCTCAGCCCGTGTCACTTAGCTAACACAGCATTTTCATTGCAAGTTTGGATGCAGAGGGCTTGTGCTGTAATATAACAGTCCTGAAATGTGTTTAAGGATAGTAAGAATTTTTGCAGGTCTTTCATTCACTGGCAAGTACAAGGCTTTGAATGTGTGAATAAAAGCTTGGAGCTTTTATTAATACTGCGTACTGCTATTTCCACAATGAAAAGAGGCTCCAGTTTGGAAGCGTGGTGTTGTACTGATACACAGTTAAATCTCAGGAATTCAAACCCTTCTAGGGAACACACTGCTTCTTGGATTAATGAAAGTTTGTATTATTGCAACGTGGTGGTTGATAAGGCGTGCATGTGCGCTGCGAAGATACTGCTGAGTTTTTTTCCACTGCAGATGAGTGTTTTGGCGTAAGACACACGCATTTAAAGTTGTGCTAAGCACACATTCTTGCAGTAAGAGCTGCAGAGGCGGTAGCAGGCATTTGGCTTGCTGATTTGTTTGGATTAATAGGGTTTCGTTTTAGTTAAAATGCATACTCAAAATGAAAAAGGCTCTTCTGTGTAAAAGCAGTTTCACTTTTTACTTTTGCATCTATTCTGCCTCTGTCTGCTGGCGTAGCTAAATTGTTTTGATGGGACTGCTGTTACAACACTCTTTGAGCCTCTGCTCAAGAGATGAATTATTTGATGTGAACTGAAACTGTGGCCACACTAACGTATGAGCTATGGAGTTGATGATAAAGTATAACCTGTGTGGAATACAGACTGAAGTTGGCAAGTGTCTTGGCAAACAGCCACTGCAAGAAAATCTCAAGAATATTGCAGGGGCTCTGAAATATCTAAAACTATATACAGCAGTTTTGGCAAGGCTGGATTAGTCTGATACTGCGTTAGTGTCTATGTTAGATGAGTGAACTGCAGTAGGCCTAGTAGACAATGTGGGTGGTGTGACAGCTGTGGAGGACACAAGCGTTAGCTTTGAGTGCTAGGGGCATTCTGGTTAGGCAACGACAGCAACCCTGTGAAGGAGTTTCGGGTTGCTGCAGTGGAACTATTCCTCTGAATCCAGACGAACTCTGCTAGACCAGAAAGTTAACGTCTTTAATGATTGTTGGAGGCAAAAGTGTCTTAATACCATAACGATTCAGTTTCGTAGTGCCTGTGTTACTGAACGAGGCACTGCTAATGGAAAGGCCCACTGTGGACCTGCCAGTGGAACTTTGCAAACTTTTTCTTTGGTAAGAGAGCTGGCACTGGGATGCAGACAGACAAATGACCCTTAAAAACCAGATACTTAGCTTTTTTGCTTTGACATACAGCAGCAATATTTGAGGAGTCTGCCCAGCCTGAGTCACATCGCACAGTGAGCTCAGATGGGTTCTTGTGCTGGCAGGGCCGTTTCAGCAGGAGAGGGTAAGTCTGGGAAGGCAAGTCCCTGTTTGTGGTATAGCTACTTGGGGAAGTTTGTCCTTATGTTCTTCAGAAACGTGGCAAAGTGAAATGGGAGCTCTGGAGACTCAAGAGCTTGGAGTCTGGTGCCTGCTCACAGCTCCTTGGTGGAAGGCTGTCCCCTTTGTCTGGTCTCTGCAAGACTCTCCATCTGAGGCAATTAGGATTAGCAGGCACATTTCATGCTCTGAAAAGTCAGAAAGGGAAAGAAGAAGGAGTTTTACAAAAGGAAATGTCTGCCAGGCACAGATTTCTCTCTGGTTTTGTGCAGAGAATAAACACAGACGTGAAGGTTAAAAAGCAGACTTCCAACAGCATTTAATGAAGGGCTTGGAAATGATGCAAGGGACTTAGTGACAGGAGAGAACGGAGGCATTGCAAGGGGCAGCGCTGGCAGATGGAGGAGCCCAAATGACACACAGTACAGATTAGCTATGGAGACCTTCCTAGTTCACCTTCATGGGATTTTGTGAAACTTTAACTCTTGTCAGGAGAGATGTGGCATCTTGATTTGGAGAGTCACCTGCTATTCCTGGAAGCTTAGAAGGGAGGAGGGCAGTGAACATGTCCTCGTGGGCAGGTTCGAAGAGAGGTAAAGGAAGAGAATACATGTTTCTTTAGAACTGCAAAATTCAACGCTCTCCTGCGTTTTCAACTAGCAGTGTGTCCTGGCCTTATTCGCTTCACCCCCCAGTTTAGTTCTGAAAACCACTTTTCTCTTGCAGTGTCAGTTGCTTGGGAGCTATTTCAAATGTATTCTCTTACTGATTTTTTTTTTTTAGTAGACTGGTACGGTTCTCCAGATGGAGAAATTACTGTAACAATAACTGATTATTGTTTCTCCTCACACTGACAAGGTAAAGGTGTCTTTATCTCCCCAGTATTTTCCAATAAATGACTCCCATGCCAGCGCAGTAGCTGGTGGCTCTTATAGCTGATTCTGTAAGTATCAGATGACTTTATGGTTTATGGAATAACAGAAATTAGGAAGAAAGCATAAACGCTTTTTTCCAACCCCCTTTACTCATTGTTTTTTGTTAAGGCTTATTTATGCATACAGACAAAATAATCTAAAAGGTTGAAAATATGCAGAAAAGGTCAAAACAAAACGTTAGTTAAATAAAACACAGATTGGAATGCATTTTTAGTGCTTGAATATTTTCCCTAAAAGGCTATACTGTAGGAAACATGTTTTACTGCTTGAATCATATGGTAGTATGAGGCATGCTTTTAACACATGCTACTGTCACATGGCAATAAAGAAAGGGTCTCAAAACAAGCAACAATGTCTGCAGAAGCTTCCTTTAACAGCTCCAGCAGTTAGCTGATGGGAAGACTCCAGCCTTGTCTCCCCTTCCCAGCAAGGGGCTCAAAAGAGAGAAGCGAAAGCTTGTTTGCCCACCCACTTCTCAAACAACTTGTGAGTTGTTTCAGCCAACGGTAACAGATGTTTCTTTCTGTTTCCATAACCTTTTCCTGTCAAGCTCTTTAACGATACAGCATCTCTATTTGCAGGAAGATTTCTCTTGACTGTCTAGCTTGATAACATTTATTTCCACCTGTGTGTTTCATGGAGTACCTCTGTTGTCCCTAAATGAGGGTTCTTCACTCGGTGTGCGAGAGCCAGTCAACACACTGAGTCGAGATAATTTGTTTTTATTTCAATTCTGCAGAATGAAGAGCCGGGCATTTAACAACAGCCAGCACACCTCACGTTTCAAGCTGCCCCATACTTATAATGATAAGATACAGCTGATTGGTTAATAATGATTCATTCATCACTCCTATCTATACATACGCATCTAAGCTCATGTTTAAAACATTTTGGGAGGTAACCCGATTAGCATGCTCATTATTCACAAAGGGGTGTGTCTTTTAGCATTATAATTACCCAGGGTTAGTTTGGGATACACTCCTGGCTCGAATTTGGTCCAGAAGTTATATTTTTGCTATCTTTTATGCCTAAGTCAGCAACTGCAAAAGAACACGTAAGACACATTGTTTCATTTCACATCCTATTCAAGGTTAGGTACATTCTTTGATGCCTCAACCATGTCCCAACCAAAAATTCTTGATAAACTTTTAATTTGGTTCTTTAGACATCACTTCCACACACCATTCCAATACTGTGCCCAGTATCAGAATTCCAGGAGTCTCATGGCGGTCCCTAAACAAATGGGGTTTTGCTGTTTAAAATGTGTATGCATGCGTGCTGTTGCATAGCATAAAGCAATCAATGTAGTGAAGCCTTCCCGCAGAACTGCCCATCCACTGCAGCTAAAAGCATCATCAATGACAAATAAGAAAACAAACAGCTGAGTCTAAACAGTCCTTGTTCATAAAGGTTTTCTTATAAAGAAGAAAATGGCGCTTACTGGCTTCGTTAGTGTTGTACAAATGCAAGAGCACCACTAAGGCTTGCAGCTCTGCTTCTTTGGCAAGCAGCATTTGAGGCTTCGGTTCTCTGGTGAATTGTACTTACTACCCTGCAAGAATGAACTTTTGAGCTATGCAAACGAAGTACCCTCTGAAGCATAAGCTAAAAAATTACATATCGGTAACAAGATGCACCTATTATTTTGTGTTCAGTTGTCAAAGTCAGGCTCTCACTTGTCTCTCGCATCCCTTCTCCTTTCCAGCAGTTGTTGAGCAGTTTTGTTGCTCTCCACTCATCACTAAGGTGAGGCGTGAGTAAGACGCTCTGGTATGCCCACAGTTCAGATGGTATTTCTCTTTACCTTTTTTTTTTTTTGATGGCATGAGAGATTATGAATCTTACAGATAAAAAATAGCGTACAAAAATGGTTTTAAATCCTGTCAGACTTTCATTGTGGCAAGGCTGTACTTGAGGTGACGATTGGTAGTGATTTATGAGGTACATAAAGAAGGAATTTCTTCCAATTTATTTGATTGGGTTTTTTCTGTTCAGCAGTACCTGTCTGATATTGGATGGTTACAGAAAGTTCTTGGCAAGTTGGAGACTTAAACCATAACCTGTCACTAACAGTAGCTGAGAGGGTTGAGGTAGCTACAGCAAGGAAATGAAACTGCTTGTTCATTATTGGTCACCCTGAGTAGGATGAGGACTTCCTAAACAGCTTGCTCCAATATGTACATGTTGAAGGTATGCTAAGATACTTTATTTGTCACCAAGGAGACTACAGGGTTTTCCTCATCTGAGAGGTTCTACGTTAACATTGCTGGCTCAACTCTTGCTGGTTCTGGAAACTCACCATGTTGTTTCATATCTGATTTTCCAGCTTCCATGTCTAGCAGGGTGACATGAGCAGAGGCATCTCTATGTTGTTGTGAACAACAGTAGAGAACTGGGAATTCTCTTAAGGAGAAAAATTCTCGGCTTGCTTGGTGAACTGCAAACAATTCAAATAAGAGGGGAATGCATTTGAAAAGGACCTTAACCTCTTCTAGTTTCCCTGAGGGAAAATTGGACCCTGCCATCAAAGACAAATGCTTCCCAAATGCATTTCTATATTAATTGTTATATGATCAGACAAAGGAAGATCTCTAACATCAGGAAGGTAAGATGTCAAGGAGCCATCATGACTGTACTGGGGATGGAGGTTTTGGGCAGGGCATCTGTTCATTTATTGTTTGTGTTTCTTGCAAATAAACTGATTTCCTTTTGAAGTCTGAAACTTGTGGCTGGACAATTCCTGTTCCTATATGATGCTTGCATTGTTCACAATGTGAGTGAAGCCCTTGGGCACCTGACCGAGCTCCTATTAGGACGGTCGTCTTCACTACCTGCAGCTGCGGCCTGCTCAAATTCCCATAGCTGATAGGACTGTGGGACTCTGTATGCTAAGCATTGCCCCTTTTAAAATGAAATTTTGCGATAGGAATGCGCATGAATGGGAAACTGCATTTCTTCTTATTTTGTACATCTAGGGGAAAGGAAAAATAATAGCCTTTTGAAGGGTTCAGCCTTCAGAGAGCGTAAACCTCTTTGAGGCTTTCCCCGTTAACATCGAATCTGAGATCCCTTCAGTGCTTAGCATATGCCGAACTACCCTTAGTAACACTTTGTGCATCCATTCAAGAAAATCATTTTGCCCACTTCCTATTTACAGCTTGCTGGTACATTGAAAAACAAGCAAAATAAATCCTTGAAAATACCAGGTTGCTGTGCACACTTTTTCTACAGCATTCGCCGAGTTTTAGATAGTTAGCTCAGCCACTTTAAAGACAGTGTCTTCATGGTAGCCTGGAACAGAGATTTTCTGGGACTTGTCAAATTCATATTCAGGATTTAATATATTTACTGTGATCAAAGGTAGTTCCGAAAGCCAGGCTGCCCCATAAAATACTTTAAGGTCGGAGATGTGCAAGAACCTTTTACATCTCCACTAGGCTTCAGAGATCAGTAACCACATTTCAGCTGAATTCAAATTGCTTCAGAACTGGTTGAGAGAATTTGGTGTATTCTTGCAGCAAAGAGCTTTATCTTTGCTTTGTCAAATAGATTTGTCCTGTGTTTTGGGCTTCCTGGAGCCTGGATTATAGTAAATCTAGAACTAGTGAATGTAAAACTTGTCAGCTGTGATAGATCCTTTTTGCAAGTGTAGGATAACCTCAGTATCATTAGCTACAGTTACAAACGGGCTCATAAAGAGGTAATTACTTTTCAAAGGTACTCATGCTTAAAGATGCAAGTGCTAATCTAGGGGGAATTTTATACCAGGGCTTAATCACTGTCTCAAATTGAGTCACAAATTAGCTCGGGGACTTCTCCAGCTTCCTCAAGCTTATCTGTAAGCAACTTAATAAATTTTTCTCCTACTATGAGGGGGACCTGCCAGACACTAAAAATTTAAGACGACAGGATCTAGCCTAGAAAAAAAATTGAACTCTGGCTTCTGTTAAATATATGGGTTAGAAATTCCCATAATATGTCGATGTTCCGTGTTCTTGAAACTTGCACCCCAAGCCCTGGGTAGCTCTAGAGTATTAGCTCTTCCTCTGTGAGTCTGATAGTAGTAGTTTGGAAGTATCCTGCTCTTCACTGAAGGAGTGCTGGAGTGCCATGGAAAGTGGTTTTGCACTGATTTCCCCACCCCCACCCCCCCTTTTGGTCTAAACTCAGGCATTGGTTTGCATGCCTTGATTCATAAATGAGCGATAGCTGACTGGCAAAGGTTCATTTCTCCACATGCCAAGATGAGTTGGACCCTCTGAGGGGATTGAGACTGATGGATAAATAATGTCACATGTAGGTGGCCTATAAGAAAAGATTTGAGCTTTTTTTTTTTTTAAGTCTTTGTTAAGACCTTTTTTCCCCCCCCCACTCTTTAAACTCTCTTGTCATGTGCTGAGTGGGGGTGGATGGAGATCCGGGGCGGTGGGGGGAGAAGGGGGGCGCTGCTGAAAGCATTTATCTTCATTTCTGCCATCACCCAGTGTTTATTACGCGGTGATAGACAGACGCAGGAAAGCTGCCAATCAAACCTACGTTCACTGCATTTCAATTGGCCTTCGCTTTGGATTTCAGCATTTTGAAATCTACATCATCTCTGCAGTAAAAGGTCGTTCTGTTTGTGGGGATGACAAGCCCAAGACCCTCGGGTACCCACTGCAGTCACTTGCGATCCCATCAAACAGTGGAAGACCCAGGAATCAGGACAGACTGTCAAGTGCTTGGTGAGAACTGCTGCTTTGTAAGAACTGATCTGCCCACATTTAAGAAGCTGAAGTGTGCCATGTGCCTCCAGGTTACGCTAGAACTTAAGAGGCAACAGCACCTTCTTCTGCTCTCACCCAGGCTGAAACCCTGTGACTGGGCAAAGCCAGCTGAGAATGATTTCTCACGCTGCACAGTGAACAAAAGCTTTGTAGTGAGGATTTTAACTTTCCTAAGTTTTCCACCCATGGTCTCAAATCTTCCCTATCAACCCATGGAAAACGCGAACAACAAAGGTTAGGATGGTATAGTTGTGTACTGGGGGGTGTTTTCCTCCCTACGTCTGAAATGTTTGCGTGCTTTCAATCGTCTTTACTGTAGGACAGTGCATGCGTGCCTGTGGGAGGCGCCTGGCAGCACTTGTGATACAAATGTTGTTCCACTTTGTTATATGTAGCTAGATATAACTTAATAATTACACTTCTCAATTACATAATTAGTATAAGTATAGGTGATTGCTTAATAAAAACACATAGATCATGGATTTGCCATTAGTGTTAGGCACACTGGTTTGGAGCCTTTGAGAAATGGACCAAAACCTTCTGAACATGCAGCTTTCACTCTATGAACCTTATTCCTTGTGTCCTAATCTTTTTTGATAAAGATATCTGTTACTTGAGGCACTAGCATTAGTTGATGGCTTTTGCTGGCTCTGAAATTTGTGCAGAGCTGTCCTGTAGATGAGGAGGCACTGCTTTTTGTTGTTAGCTTTTCCATGTAGGATGTGACTGCCTTTGGAGGTGAAGGGGATGCGAGGTTTAAATGGACACCATAACTAACCTGAAGGTTCCGGGGAAAGAGATGAGAAGACCAGAACCTTTACAGAAAAGAATTCAAAAACATTTGCCAACAGCTTTTTTTTTTATGGTACTTGTAGCAGTAAGTACAACAGTTGTATGAGCCAGATGAACTTGCTGTTTGTAGGGCAGTTAGTGATGTTGCTAGGCTTCTGTGATGCAGAAGGAACACACGATTAATCTCCTAGGGTATGTCATTCTCCAGTTTATGTATTACTTGCTATACCTACAAAGGTTGTTCTCATTGCAAAACAGGTGATGACTTTGTAATGTTCATCTGAAATAAGATCAGTATTCTGGAATTATGTACCCTGAGCAGCACATCTGTTGCCTGTCTTTGCAGAGTGTTTCCTTGTCTGACTCAGTGCTGTAAGGCAGTTGCAACCTGTTGGTAGTTACTGTTTCCGTGCAGCAAGTCCCACTGCTTGGAATTTGTGCAGGAACTAGTTTTCTTTTCTCCACCTGGTGGCTGGAGGCAAGACAGCGGAAGAGCTGCCCTTCTGTACCAAATCCGGGCTTGCAATGAGGAGACTTTTAAAGATGAAGCAACATAAAATTTAATTGTCCTTCTTCCACTCCTGGCTGCAAAATGTAATTTCATTAATGCATTGAATCTGCTTTCTCCAGTGCATATCTTTTGTTCAGAGAAGCCCTTTGTTTTGGGGGATATGGAGAACAAGGCCTTGGGCATATGGTAAGAGCAATGGAAATGTTCTTAAATCTGCTCTCCAAGTGATATGTGCGTGTCTGACAAAGGCAGATACAGAGACTGAGCAGACACACGGTGGAGGTTTGTCGATGGCTGGAGGCCTGGCAGAGCCGAGTACACAGTGTAAAGCTGGCTGCTCGGAAGTCTTGCTCTTGATGTATTTCTGAGCTTTCTCTAGACCCAAAACTCAGAACTCAAGACAGCTTATCAAGGAAAAGAGGACTAGCAGCAGCCTTCTTGGTGTCTTTCTCTCTCTTTATCAGCACCGTTCTAGAATTGGTTCCCCGCTTTGCCCTGCACCCCCTTGTTCTTTACTTTGTAGGAAAAAAACGCTGTTAGTGTGTGAGTTTTCAGGCCTTTTTTTTTTTTTTTAATAACCCTGAGCGTTCTGCTGGGATTTGATAAGAAAAGTAAAAATACAGCCACCCGAACCTCCTCGTCTTCCTCCACATCACTTTCATTTTTCAGTACTTAAAGGGGGGCTACAGAAAAGGTGGAGAGGCTCTTTATCAGGGAGTGTAGTGATCGGATATGGGGTAATGGTTTTTAAACTGTGAAAGAGGGTAGATTTAAATTAGATATTAGGAAGAAATTCTATACTATGAAGGTGGTGAGGCACTGGAACCGGCTGCCCAGGGAAGTTGTGGATGCCCCATCCCTGGAAGGGTTCAAGACCAGACTGGATGGAGCTTTGAGCAGCCTGGTCTAGTGGGAGGTGTCCCTGCCCAGGGCAGGGGGGTTGGAACTAGATGATCTTTAAGGTCCCTTCCAACACTAACCATTCTATGATATACGAGCAAGATTTTAGCTCTCTGTGCATGCAGCTGGCCTGCTGTGTACTGAATACAGAGTTGTCCAAGTGGTGTCTCTTCCACTATTGCTGCTGTGGCAGCACAGTCCTGAGCCAGCCCTTCTGGGAAAGTGAAGCCATTGGCTTTTCTATGTGTTTCTCACTGGAGACAGTGTGGAGATGCTGAAATTCAGACTGTGTAGACTCTGGAAGCTGTGTTTTTCTTCATTTGTGCTTGGGGATGATCTTGTTTTGCTCTCTTATCAAATTCTATTACCTCGAGTTTCTCTGGGTGCCGGCATGTGTGTGTAGTACTGAGAACTGCATGTATGTGAAGGCCTTAGAGACGGCAAATAGCATCAGATTTTTTTGACTGCAGTATTATTATGGGAGAACTGTTTCTTCTCTCAACTTCTCTCCCTGGGGATTGCATTTAACGCCTTTGAGCTTTTTCAAATGCATACCGACTTGAGTTACCAGTGGCAGTTCCTTTCTGCCTGGAAAATTATGTTCTTTGTGCTAGTTTCTGAAGTATTCTGCTTAGCTTTCTGCTTTGGGCTGTTGCCCAAATCCTTGGGTGGTTAGCAAGGGTAATGCCGTTTGCCTGGAATCAGGGCAGCCCCTGCCTGCTGTAGGCTGGGCCACCCAGAGCAGCAAAGGGCCAGCTTGTAGGTCCTCCCTGCTAAAATTTTGTTACAGTCGTTACGGTGTGGCAAATATTGTAAGCAACCTGCATCTTCTGAGTGGAGTTTACAGTAGTAGCAGGGATTATGTCCACAAATGTGTGAGATTTGCCAGGACAGTGCTTTTCCTTAGCATGTATTCTGGTCTACCTTCATAGCTGTAGTAGAAAATTTTGTGTCTGAAAATACAGCTTCACTAGTTCCAATAAGTAGAATGCATTTCCACGAAATGAGTTGATTAGTATTTCTGCCTTGTGAGTCTGGGCAATTCTTATCTGTCATCAACATTCTTTTCTTTCAGAAATGTGTTGCAGGGAAGCACTTTCCTATTAATTTCCTGTGCTCTGTGGCTTATTTAGGAGGTGTTCCCATTTCTGTAAATAAGGTTTCTTTAAGAATCTAGAGTTTTGTGTATTGGATTTTAAAAGGTTTTCTATGGTTTTGTCTCCCCAGCTTTTTTTCTGGATAATCTTCTGGAAGTTAAGTTGCTAATTATTTCCTCCTTTTTTGTAGGTGCTGTGATTGGGGATGGACAGTCAGCTGTGGCCAGCAATATTGCCAATACCACCTACCGGCTCCAGTGGTGGGACTTCACTAAATTTGATCTGCCTGAAATCAGCAACGGTAAGCTGGAAAAGACACCAGTACTTTCTTTTAAATCTATACCAACTAGAGCTACCATAAGCTCTAGGAACTTCCAAAGGTAGCTGAATATTGCAGGCTTTCGATTACTTGTTTGTCTTGTTTCATTGGGAACTGTAAAATGCTTAGCCTTTTGAGAAAGTTGACTAAAAGTGTGCGGAGCTGTTTCTGCTCTGTCTAGCCTTGTGTATTCTTGCTATCAGCAAATCCATGCATAAATGGGGCTTTTTTGTGAGCGTTCTCATGGGAATATACAATCCTCTTAGAAGAATTCTGTATCCAGTCTCCTTGTTCTTTTACCTATAAGTTTCTAGAGGGATATTGTCTTTATACCTTTACATTAGAACCTGCTAGTGAATTGGGTCTGAATTCGCCAAGCTGTTGACATTAGTGTGGGCTAAAGTGCTGCGATACGTTTTGGGAATCAGGGCCCTGGTCTGTTGCTTACCACAGTGTTGCAAGTCAGAGGATGTAGATGTAGCTTTTAGCCGTTTGCAGAAGCAGTGATTTGTCCCATATCTCAGGTGAAAGAGTCAAGAATATGAGCAATATTGCTGATTTTTATTTATTTATTTTCTTATTCCCTTTGTGAAAATTAGACCATATTTTTACATATGTTCTATGGCATAAGCTAGCTCTCACACTGGAAGAGACTTCCTTATGCAGACACAAGCATATTTGATGCTCATGGTCAGCTGATCAAGGAATGACTTTTTCAGGGCTAAAACTAACTTGACTAGAAAAAACTATTTTTAACCCAGAATGGTATCCTGATATAGCTTGCTGCACAGCTGCGGAAATGTTTCTGGCAGCCTGGGATGAAGATAGGAGGTAGATATTCATGAATATTTTTTTGGACAGTGACTTTTTAGTTTAGGCCATCTTTGTGCGTGTATGAAATTCATTGCTTGACTTGTCAGCAAAAGCAGATTGGGTTCAGCTTTAAGGGACTGACTTATTTAGGGAGAACAGGGATTCTGTTTTCAGAAAGACTTCTGCTTTCACAGGTAGCCATTGAAATTAATTAAGAAAAAGTTTCTTCCAGTCCCCAGCCCCGTCTGTTCTGCAATTCTAGAAATTCCATATCTAACAATAGAGGTCACAGAATCATAGAACCACTCAGGTTGGAAAAGACCCTTGGGATCATCAACTCCAGCCATCAACCCCACTCTACAAAGTTCTCCCCTACACTGTATCCCCCAACACCACATCTAAACGGCTCTTAAACACATTCAGGGATGGTGACTCCACCACCTCCCTGGGCAGCCTATTCCAGTGTCTGACCACTCGTTCTGTGAAGAATTTTTTCCTAATGTCCAGTCTACACCTACCCTGTTGCAGCTTGAAGCCATTCCCTCTTGTTCTATCGCTAATTACCTGTGAGAAGAGACCAGCACCAGCCTCTCTACAATGTCCTTTCAAGTAGTTGTAGAGAGTGATGAGGTCTCCCCTCAGCCTCCTCTTCTTCAAACTAAACAGTCCCAGCTCCCTCAATCGCTCTTCATAGGATTTATTCTCCAGGCCCTTCACCAGCTTCGTTGCCCTCCTCTGCACTCGCTCCAGCACCTCGATATCTCACTTGTATTGGGGTGCCCAAAACTGGACACAGTACTCTGTGGTCTCTGTGGGGTACTGTCCTGTTACTTAAAAAACGCACAAAAAGAGCACATGTAGTGACACCATAACAGCAGAGACGTGGCAAATTGAAATAGTAGAATCACAGAATGGTTTGGGTTGGAAGGTCATCTAGTCCAGCCCCTCCTGCCATGGGCGGGGACATCTTTCAATAGATCAGGTTACTCAAAGCTCTGTCCAATCTGACCTTGAACGCTTCTAGTGATGGGTCATCCACAGCTTCTCTGGGCAACCTGTGTGGGGCCATTTATCTCTCAGTGCCCAGGAAATCAGAAAAGGTAGGGGAAAGCCACCAGTAGCCCATCCCATTACAAATAGATTTCTTACTTTATCTGTAGGAGTGACACAGCGTCTGGTGTTTCTGTCTCATTTCCTTCCTTCACATTGTATAGAATATTGTGGTGTGATGTTTATAGCCTGGTGGGAAATAAAAGCCCCTCTTCTAGATGGGAGCCCTCGACATTGTAAAGGAGGAAGAAGCTTTATATTTTGTCCTTGAGAACTGTTCTGTCTCTTGAGAAGGAGCACGCAGTGTCATCCTGAAAGTAGAATGCTGTGGTGAACTCGTGTGCCAGTGCTTTAATGTGTCTTGTTAAGCACCAAACTTTGTAGTTCTAATGTAAAGTTGTAGGCTGAGGATCAGTGCTCAAGGAGAAGTTTTGCCACGCGGTGGCAATACTTTCCATGGTCCAGCCAGACTCTGGAATGGAATAAAAATGAATTCAGAGGGGGAAGCATCTTGCTACTGACTTAAATTCTTTGGGACTTCTCTGAAAGCTTGTAAAGTAATTTAAGAGTGCTACAGCTGCTAATAGTTTTTTTTTTGGCCTCATCTGGCTGCTGAGAAGGCTGCTGATTTTTAAAAAAAAAAAAAAAAAAGTGTAAGATGTTTGTTTATAATTTATGGAATTCCATAGAAAATAAGAACCATATGCTCCTCAAAATTTCAATATTTCAATCTTCTCGCTCTGCCCTACCAGGACACTTCCCTTCTGAAGTAGCTTCCAATTAGCTGGAAACTGGGCTACGGATTCTGTTGTACCCTTCTTGCAGGCAGGGTTTCTGCTACAAGCCCATCCCCAGCCCTTCTGACTCCCTGCTTTGTGCTTCATAGTACTTGGCTTGTCCTTCTTTATTTATTGTCATTTGGAAATGTTCAGTTTTACTCTGCTTTTTCCTTTTTACATGCCGAGCCCAGCCCTGGCATTTCTAGATTGTTAGCCATATCGCCCTCTGCCAAGGTCTAGTAGGGATGTATGAAGATGTAGCAGCTGTGCTCATCCTAAAACAGGCATTTGCCAAGCTTGCCTAGCCATAGAACAAAGGCGAGCTGCAAGTTTGCCGAGGTGCACAAATTTGTAGAGATACTGTGAAGCTAAATGTTTAACAGTGGAGTGGTGGGTTGGAGGAGTTTTTTCTGACTCTCCGTGATCTTGGAAATAAACTATTTTCCCCGTAAAGCATGTGACCTCAATAGCTCCTTTTTTTCTTCATAATTTCCTATAAATGAGAGGTGGTCATGTGGGAGAGTCCACTTATGCAGAGAGGGCTATTGCACTGTCTGGGTCTGACTTGAGCTACAAGTGGTTGGGAGTTCAGGCAGATGAAATGATGCAGCTGAAGTTTGGGACTGCCTGCCAGCTCCACTCTCCAGCGAAGAAATGACTCTGTGGCCGACCTTCCAGTCTCCGAGCAGCTCTTCTTCCTGTTATAATTAAACAAAGAAAAGATAGTTTGGAAGTAGGATGTTTTCCACTGAAGCAGACGCATCTGAGCAAGTGACAGCAGTGTGATTAGTGCAGTCCTGTGGTCTCAGCGGCTGGGCGCCAGCACCTTTCAGAGCCCTGGACATGGCTCCGGGGCAGCGACCTCACTAATGCTCAATCCAGCAAGCGCACGAAAGAGGACTCCAGCAATCTTGGTGAAATGGCTTTGCAGGGACTTGTAGGATTCTAGTCTCTGCCCTGTCTCTCTCTATTAATTGCAAAATGGAAAAGGATGACTTCAGAGTTCTTCTTTCCTTTTGCCAGTTTTGCTTTTAATAACTCTGAAATGAACATGACCTGGTCTTAAACTGTAATTGTCAGCCATATCAGCATTGGGGTGGGGAATTTATTTGGCAGCAGAGACAATGCTATCTCTAGCATTTATTTAATAATTCTTCTAGGAAGTGTTCTATGTCCTTAAAATGTCCCGCAGCTAACAGCAAAGTATTGAATTGGTGTAGAATATAGTCTTTCCACAGGTAAAGTATTTGAAGGTTTTATCTCTTGTTTATATCATTTGAATATAGTTTCTCTCATGCTACTCACTGCTCGTTATTTAATTTTCTAGCCGTTGTGGCTGAATTGGTCTAGTTCTCCTGCATTTAGTCACGCATCCAGAATTTGTCCTGTTCTAATACTGGCTGGGACTTGAGGAGGGTGATTGGATGAATACTTACTGATCCACACTGGGATGCAGAAGAAATTAAAAGAAGAAAAGGGGGGGGAAAAGCATGCTAAACAATGAATAAATAGGAGCAGCTGTTAAGAAAGTGTCATCCTTAAGAGTGGCTGGGAATGGATGGTGCACCAGCACTATTTTCCTTTGGCAAACAGTGCTGTTGCTGCCAGCGTTCCGGGCCTTCCTCAGGCCTGAACTTGAAGCTTACCGCTTCAAGCGTAATTATGCCGTAGGTGTAAGCACTCCAAATTGGCACAACAGCTTGATTAATTTGTTGTCTGATGTTTCTTTTGATCTATTCTGTCAGCTCGGTGGCTGCATTAACAACAAAAGAAAACAAGAGATGAAAGGGCACTCTCGTTGTAAATGATTTTCCAAAAATAGCAATTTTTTCCCCTAAAATCTTCTGTATTGGCTTCATTTTCATAGATCAAGCCCCAGGCTCAAAGAAATCAAATAGCCTGTGGCTTCGTCAAATGCACAGGTATCTTCATCCTTCCCACATCTTGGAAATGTTCCTTAAAATGAAAGCTTTCTGAGATCTCCACCTCTCACATTTAGACTTTTCTGCTGGCACAGTAGGCACCCTTGGTTCTAGGTGTAAGTGCTTGCTGAATCCCTCATCCTTTGTAAATGAGGGAAGAGCGAAGAAGCATAATGCCAGAGTGAAGCAGATATTGAAAGACTGAAATAAAGGGTGCTCTTTCTTGTTCGGCATAACTTGCATCTGTGATGTTTTATGTTCCAGGCACACAACCAGGGGGAAAGATAGTTCACTTCTGGCAGCGGAGCTCACAATCTGTTTTGCTAAGAGGCATTCACCATATGCAACAAACTTTAAAAAGAACAAGACACAGTCATGTTGGCCATCACTGTGGACTGCTCATCAAAAAAAAATAAGGGGGGCAGGGGGGCAGAAACCATGTAGATAGAAAATGAGTGAACATGTGCTATACAATAAATAGACTCTTGGTGACTCTTGGGTGATCCAAACCCAACGTTGTTTTAAAAAGACCTATAGTAAATGCTAGATGAGGAAGAGGATTAGAGGACTTGGAGAGGAAAAAAATAGCTATGGAACTGCGAGGATATCTACAAGACATGGCAATATTCGGGAAACTGTAAATGGTACAGAAGAAATACAAGCATTTCTTACCTTACAGAAATAAAGATGTGGGACTCTTCCTATGAATGTCCAAGGTTGCATTAGGTTTAAAATACCCAAATTTTAAAAACTGAGAAGAGCCATGGATTCTATAGACTGTGATTTTCAATAGTTACAGGAACAAGGAAGAAACGTCGCCTGTGCCTAGAGAAATCAGTCCCCTCTAAAGCTTCTCGCACCTCTTTGAAAAGCACCAGGAGTTCATCAGTACAGAAGGGTCCCTGGGCTAAATGACACCTATACCTTTGGTCTGATGAAGCAGGTATAAAATCTCACTACTTCTAATATTGAGCTTTAAATGATGGTAGTTAACATTGTAGAGAAATGGTGCCTACCTCATAGAAACTGCATCTTAAGCCCAGAGATGCAGGACAAAATATGTAGCAGAATAGGAATGAGAGAGAACAGTTCTTGGACCCCAAAGAAGGTGACTGGACTATATTTTCCTCTTCTTATAATCAAAGTTTTTTGCAGGGGGTGGTGGTAGGGCTGTGTTCTAGAGCTGTATATCTGGCAAATGCTCTCCCTGTGTAATGTGTAGTTTTCCTCTGTTGCCGGCATTCTTGCTTGGCTCTCTTTTAAGTAGTTAACTCAGATTTGGCTGGGGGAGTCTCAATATTCAACTGTCCAATAAGTTCCCATTCCCTTTTTTCCTTTTCTTTTTCTTTCTTTTTTTGATTTTTTTTTAGATCACTGCTTTTTAGGAGTACAACTACGAAGAAATTGGTGAGAAAGGACCCCCTTAACCACTGAGTCTAGCACCCTGTTGTCTTAGGCCAGCACATCCTATAGTTCCTCTTACTCTGTCTTAAAATCGGTTAAATTCTTTTCCCCTTTCACTTCTGTTGAAAGACTATTCTTGCGAATAGCAGATAGGTAGAAATCTTCTAATTTCCAAACTTAATGGGTGCTTTTACCCACTTACTCATCTGTCAGCATTATTTGTGAAGAGAACTGATGTTTCTATGGCACTTACTTTCTGGTATTTTTTGTAAATACAATCCCATTTCCTTGCAATCTTTTTTTTTTCTTTTTAACATAAAATACATGTTTCATTTTCCCCAGTCGTCTTGGTAGCTCTTTGCTGGACTTGTTACTATTTAGGCTTTAATCTTTCTTGAACATGGCTGACCAAAGCCGTGCTTGATATTCTGCATGTGGTCTCAGCACGAGGTTGTATATTAGCCCTGATATTTCTGTTGTAAGTGTGCTCCCTAGTGCAGTTTAGGGTTGCCATCTCTTTCACTGTTAAGCTGGGTGGATGGCTCAGTCTTCGCTATGATCACCAAAGGTTGATTCTCCCTTGTTTCCAACTGAGTTGTTCCTCAGGAAAGCAGAAATTTATAAATGTTAATACACTCTAGAATTCCGTCATTTCACTTCCGTTATGTCTCTGTGTACTTCAGTTCACAGCCGTGTGGTCTGATCATGCTCTGTAAATGAAATTATCCAACTTTATCAACAGAATTCATCAACCAGCTCCACTCTGTGCCCAGACCATTGATAAAGCTAATAAATAGGACTGGTTTTGAAATAAGTGACTGAAGAACTGCAGGAATCTTCCCAATTTGACAGGGATTACATAGAGCAACATGTTGTCGTGTATCCATTACCTAGTTCACTGCAGTTCTTGTGTTGAAGCCTATCTTCTCTTGTGATGACATGAGTACTTGCATGAAGCCTAGATTTCTTTTTTAAAAGGGGCAAATTTTAATTCTGCCTTTTTAAAAATTAAAAATTATGCAGGATAGTCTTTCATCTTTCTTCCGTTGTCTTTCTGTTCAACTAGCTTCAGACTAACACACAGGAATTTTGCCATCTTTTGGACCGTCTGTTCTTTGAAGGGCCGTGTGTGTTTTAGATTCTGTTATTACAGCACTGACAGTGACTACCATTATTTACCTTTTTCTGTTCAGCACCTTTCTGTTTATACTGGGCTGAAAATTACTGTTTTTAGCAGCTTCGAGACTGAAAAAAATGGTTGAATAAATTTAGAGTACAGGTGTAGGTGGTTTGGTACAGAATGTAATTACATAGTCCACTTTTTATCCTCGTTGTCTTTTTCATCGGAGTTTCTTAAATGGAACAGTAGAAGTTGATACTTAACCATGTAGGAAAGCAGTTCCCAGGAAAAATGTCTTTGAGACCAGAAGAACTAGAGATGGGATTCAGCGAGTGCTTTAAATCAGCAATGCTGGAAGAAGGAGCAGTCCTGTCTGCTTCCCTGTCATGACTACTTTTTCTGCTGCTGCAAATGTCTATGTGGCCGTGTGGCGAACCAGGTTGGGAAACTGTTCTGGCTAGAAAGTGACCTAGACAACAGTCAGTAATTTCTCAGCCATATCGGTTCCCTGGTGTAGCTTTCTTTCCACAGAAGTGTTGGAAAGAAAGGGCAGGGATTGTTTCTTCTGGCAGCAGCGCCAGTTTGTTAAAGCATTGGGTTACAGCCTTAATTTGTTTTGGAAGTTCAGACTTTCAGAAGTATGCACAAAGCATTCTTAGCACTGGTTTTTTTTTTTTGTTAAGCTAATAAGGAACCTAGCCCAAGAAATGCCTTCAGAAACTCATCTGCAATTTTAGATGAACAAAATCAAAGCCACTTCTAGGCTGGGCATGGTTTGATGGTTCTCTCTTCTGAGAATTTGTGGACTGTAGGAGTTGACATAGTGCTCCACATGATGCTTATAGCTTCAAGCATGTGAGATGGGGCGTCTGGTCTTCTAGCATGCAAAGTTTCTATATTGCAAATGTGGTTTTTATTTCTATTTCTCTGTATTTCTATCCCCTTGAGTTTGAAAATACTAGAATTTGAAATTTCCCCATCCCGAGAGTAGTGTATGTACTTTAGACCTCCTGGAATAATTGCAGCAGTTTTAGTGAAAAACTGGAGCGCGTTTAGGGTGGGCTGAGGGAGCAACCGTAACTCCAGCTTTGTCTTACCAAGCCACCATTGAACCACCATTGTTGGTGATGACAATGCTAAAAAGCCTTGGAACCTCGTTGTCCTGGGAATGGCACCAAGTGCATAGTAAGAGTCAGTAGCCTAAAGAGCTTGTAGTTTGCATATGCAAGGCACAGAGGGGAAGAGATTTGTACAAGGTCACCCAGCAACTTGCCAGCAGAGATTAAAGTCAAACTTATGTTTTGTGAATTGCTGCTCACTACCTGGTCTGCTGAACAGTTACGTCACTGACTGCGTGAGTGTCTCAAATACTGGAGTAATTAAATGGAGGACTGGCTGGAGAAGTCACCCTTTCTCACTTGCTTTATCCAAGATTGGTGTAAAAATCAGCTGTCAGAAATGAGTGCCTGTGTCTGCAGGGAGGAATTTTTCTCTCATCTCCTGTTTATTGGAGATAAGGGGAGCTGGAACTAGGGGCTCCACAAGGGAAGGGGAAATGAATTAAGGTGTACTGTTTCTAATGCTACCACTGCTGGAGTTTGTCAGAGTCACGATTTGAGAGTTGTTTAAACTGTGCTGTCCTTTGCAAAGGATGGTGTTATGCTCAACAAAGGAGGGGTTTGATAAAGTGCAATTGCCACTACTTCTTGGCTGAAGGCTTCAGGAGGTGAGTAGATTTCATTTCCTGGGCTCATTGCAGTGCCTTATCTCCGTTTTGGAGCAAGTTTTACATTAATCAGGTATTAATGTTTCATAAACTTTTGGAGGAAGCTAAATGCTTGCGTGCCTTTTGCATGATCTGTCCAGTCACCAGCGTTATGTTTAAATCTCACTTTATTCTCTGTTGAACCTGAGTGCTTTAATTACTGTTTCTTTCTTCTTTGCAGCCTCTGTGAACGTACTTGTTCAAAACTGCAAGATTTACAACGATGCTAGCTGCGATATCTCTGCTGATGGGCAGCTGCTGGCAGCCTTCATTCCCAGCAGTCAAAGAGGCTTCCCTGATGAAGGAATACTGGCTGTGTATTCTCTGGCTCCCCACAACTTGGGCGAGATGCTTTACACAAAGCGATTTGGTAAGCATGCAGGAAGAAGTCAGGCTGGGTGGGGGTATGCAATAGTCTGAACATTAGGGATTGTAGTAACAGGAAATATTTTATTGGCCTTCCAACCAGCCACAAATATAGTACTGCTGGGAGAAGCTTGTGGTATGATCTGGACATGCAAGGTGCTGGTATGGGGGAGCTGGTAAGGGATAGGGTTTTTTATTCCTTAAAGAACTTCATTGCCTTAGTGAGAGGATGCCTGCAGCAAGGAAAGGCCTCACAAAATCGGGGAGTGTAATGATAGGACAAGGGGTAACGGTTTTAAACTGAAAGAGGGAAGATTTAGATTGGATATCAAGAAGAAATTCTTTACTGTGAGGGTGGTGAGGCACTGGAACAGGTTGCCCAAGGAGGTTGTGGATACCCTATCCCTGGAAGTGTTCAAGGCCAGGCTGGATGAGGCTTTGAGCAACCTGGTCTAGAGGGAGGTGTCCCTGCCCATGGTGGGGGGATTAGAACTAGATGATCTTTAAGGTCCCTTCCAACCGGAACCATTCTATGATTCTATGAAAATTTATACTTGTGCAGTTCTCCTTATTCTTCTCTACCCCTTATAAGAATGAGCTTAGTACGCCATACGTTATGGGAATACTGGAAGGGAATGAAGAAGCTGTGAGGATGAAGCATGGGGAGGGACGTTAACCTGTGGGAGAAATAACCCCTCTTCTCTTCACAGGCCCTAATGCCATTTCTGTGAGCCTGTCTCCAATGGGCAGATATGTAATGGTGGGACTGGCTTCCCGACGTATCCTGTTGCACCCCTCCACAGAACACATGGTTGCTCAAGTCTTCAGGCTGCAACAGCCCCATGGTGGAGAAACCTCTATGAGGGTGAGTGTATGTGTATTCCATTTCTCTGTGTGTTCATCAGTGATTTTGTTTCGCTTCGTCTCTAGCCTGGTAGGTAGTTGCTGAATTATGATAGCAAAGAGACAGCAAGCTCCAGACCGACTGAATAATAAACACGTGAAGTAATTAATTACAGAGGTATGCAAACATGGCATGAGAGTATAAACACAACAGAATTGTGAAACTTTACTCTGGTTTCAATAAGATGATGAACAAATACATTCGATGTTATGGAATACATTCCTAAGTCTAGATATCATTCAGAGTGCCTTGTAGGTCTTTCATACTTCTTTGGGTAATAAGTATCTTGCTTGTGGTACTTAAGTTGGCTTTGCTGAGGGAGTTTTTCAGCTGAGGCTTCAGGATCATTTCCTAACATTCCTAAAAGTGACTAACCTCTAGGAGAGCAGCCACCAGCAGTTTCAGGAAGGGTAGGAGCCAAGCTTCATATCATACTTGCGGACTGAAGGTGAGGCTTACTATACTTCTGCCAAACAAGCTTTGGTTGGCTATTTATTCGTGAGCTTTCTATGTATATGTAGGCATGTTTTGGCAATGTAATTATCTTTCTATACGTCTGCTTTATGGGAGAGCTGAACCCACTCTGACTCATTTAGTACCCGAGGAAAAACCTTCATGTCTTTACAAACTGGCAAATAGAGTTAAGAAAATGTGTATATCTTGCTTTATTCATCAGCGGAGCACAATAGCTGTTCAGTAATAGTTTAGGATGGGAAGAGTCATGTCCAGTTGATAATGCACATAGAGAGTTGAGGATGCAGAACTAGGTAATTTCTAAAGCTGAAATTTGGGCTGGATTCAAGTTTTAGACCATGTAATCTGATGACTTGTTGCAGGAGATGAAAAATAGCTATTCAGAACTTTTCACTTTGGGGAGTAACTTGATCATAGTGAAATACATTTCTTGAGCAGCTTCTCCCCCCCGCCACCACTTTTTCTTTTATTTTTCCCTTTTTAAAAATTTTTCTTTTTTAAAAGGCCCCTGTGATCATTACTACTTTTGGCAGAGCTTTCCCAGTGTACAAGGGTTGCAGTGAGCCATTTGTCTAGTGGCCTGGTACTGTGGAGAGACTTGTCTCTGAAAGAAATTGCTTGATTCACCTTCAGACTCTGTAGTTGCTCGCCAGACTGCTCATGATTCAGAGAGGGTCATCTCAGCTGCGTCATTACATGAGTTGCTTTATCAGCTGATATAAAACTCTGGTTTATCATCCTCATCTGGTCCATGTTGTAAGGCAAGGGAAGATCAATGATGAGGATATTCTTTGGTGCACCAGTCAGCACTTTTTCAGCCCTGGTTCTGAGCTACCATTCTGGTACAAGCCTCTTACGGTAAGAGAGAAATTAAAAAGGATTTATGAAAAAAGCACAATGTGGTTAGCAGGTACGGTTGGTGAAAGCTGTGTGGATATGATAAGATCACTAATTACACGGATTCAGTATCCTGTTAGATCCTTTTAAAAGTGTAGTTTGCCCTGGTATGGTTTCTTTTTTTCAGTTATTTTAAGATCCTAGTGAAATATATAGCTTTTACTGCCAGATACAGGAGTATCCCCTCCCACAGTCTTTTTCCCATACCATAATAAGTTAAGACAGAGAAGTCCTATTAGCTAAAATCACGTCTCTTCCTCTCATCTGTCCTTTACATTTGCTCTAAACTCCAGTTGCTATGGCTTCTAGCCCTTCCTTTTGGAGGCATTTTTTGTAGCCAGCTAAATCAGTAAGCTTCTGTCTAAATCTTCCATTTATATTTCTTCATCTCCATTTCAAACATATCTTCTTTCCCTATGGTGTGTTATACTCTTCAGATGCGTGTACCCTTGCTCTTAGTCACCATTTAGTGAAGTAATGCTTTGTATTCCCTTAATCTTTTCTTGTAATTCAATCTTCCAGCTTTCAGTTTTTTCTCTTCTGAATTCTCTCCAAAATGCCTGCCTTTTTTTTTTTTTTTCCCTCATTCTGGGATATGTTTAAATGTACGTAATGTGATAAGCATAGTCTTACCAGAAGCCCACAGAGAGCATTTTTTTCTGCTTTTTTTTTTGGACTACAGGGCTTTACTTACGCAGTCAAAAACTGACATTTTTGTTCTTTTTTTTGCTGTTATGGTGAATTGAAAATGTTGTACGGTTTTTCCCACTCTTGCTTTTCAGACTTGCTCCACATCACTGCACTCCTGTCGTTCTCATCTGCTGTAGTTCTGGATTATTTTTCTCCAGATGGATTGCTTGTGTTCTAAAGGTTGCTTTTTTCATCTTTCTTGCACGTGTATTTTTAGCTTCCAAAAACCTTTCCCCCACGTTTTCAAATCTATCCAGTCTAGCAGGATTTGCTTAACTAATTTGCTGTTTTCCCCTTCCCCACATCATGTTTAAAGATGTTAAAAATGTCTCATTTCTGACTGCTTTGGACTTTCAGCTTCTGCATATGTGACAGGGTCCCAACTAGGCCAGTCTGAATTAATTTGGTTAAAGATCCTTTCTGTAGGATGGCGTTGAGTATTGTTTGAACATTCAGGTGTGGTGTTGGTCATCGTTGTGCAGTCTGTAGGACCAAGGAAGAATAAAGCTGTTAATCTTGTAAATATTACTCCTTCATCTAGTTGTAAAAATCAGTAGATCAACTACAGGTTTTTCTTCTGCCTTGAGTTTTGCAATAAGACTGCTCCATAAGTTTGTAATACTTTTCCAGACATGCAAAATGAAAATAGACCTTTAAGTAGGAAACTTTATAATATTCTTAGCACACTGTCTTTACAGCGGCTGACATACGCATATTCAGTTGAGTAAAAACCTATTTGCAGCTTGGCCAGCTTGCAGTAGAATAAGGTTCAGGAAACCTGGTGAAACTGTATTCTTCAATTTCTAATTTAATGTGCGCATTAGAGAGAATCAGAAGGCATCTTTGTTGCCTCTGTGCCAACAGCTTGTAATACAAAGCAATTGTTACTCAACTTCTTAATTAAAAATAAGTCACAGCCATGTTCTGAAGCAATGCTTTGTGGATATTTTAATTTTACATTACTTGCAAAACTCCCAAGAGAGAAATTCAAGAGAAATACTACATAAGATTCTATGAAAATTCTTGTAAGTTGTCTCACAATTGTTCGTTCCTTCCCTGGTGCCTTTTGATTTGCAGTCAATGAACTGGGAGAGTAGGGCTTGGCATTGTGGCCTGTAAGTCACTGCAAAAGCATGGCAACATGCTGAGGAGTGAAATACAGTGATTATTTCTGTTTCCAATTAACCCCTCCTCCGTATCTTGACTAGCAGTCAGTGAAATGCAGGTTTTTGTTCCTCCGAGAGTTTCCTCCATCTTGCTGTTGAAATAGAGGTTTTGAAGATGCAATTAGTTGGTCTTGTTACGTGAAAATCTAATGCATTTGATTGCACCTAGAAATCAACTGACAGCTTGTGTAATTTTCAAGAGTTGAAGAGGAACGTCCTCTCTGAGAAGTACAGCACTTTTGGATTGTATTAAGGAGCATCTTGGTTATACAAGTTTGCATTGTCTGTATACATCTTGCTCCTAGTATTTCAGAGAGATTGGGTAGAGTTCTACAGGTCAGGGCTGATGTGATTTGACAGTTACGAATTATGCTCAGAAATGGAGTAAAAGTAGTGAATTGCCATCAAGTATGGTAGAGTCATGAGCTGGAGGTTCATACTCTTTCTATTCACTCCCTTAAAACTGATCTGCTTAGCATTTCAGATGGAAACCTGGCTTTGCTAAAGAACAAGTTTGTTTTTCAGACTGAGGCTGAAAAAGCTCTCTAGTAGTGTTGACTTTTAACAAGAGTGGTATGCATAAGCTTTATTTTTTGTTGTTTGCGTTTGTGCTTTGTTTTGGGGCTTTTTGTTGGTGTTGGGTTTGTGTGGTTTTTTTTTTGTTTTTTTTTTTAAACCTAGCTAACATCTCTGAAATCTATCTGTAGCTGGAAAGTACAGGGAAGGAATTGCTTTTAGCTGATCTCTAGCTTGGCGTGATACAGGTAGCAGTGGTACTGGGAATTGTCTAGAAATATTTGAGTTTCAGAGATGGGAAGTTTGGAGAAGGGACTCCAAATATGGAGAAAGAATAGGTTTCGCAGCCTATTTTTGAAATCATAGTTGGAGCTGGTCTCCAAATAAAGAGGATCTGCTTTCAAGCTGCTTGGGTCTGGGGTGATTTCTGAATTCTGTATGATTCCAAGAATATATGGAAGTTAAGAACTTAGAAGAACATGAAATTAGAAACTTATTTGGAACTGAAGTTCCCTAGAAACGTAGAAGAGTAAGGATCATATTGCCCTGGATCTGTTAGCAATGGATAATAGTGAGAGAGAAGGCCAGAAGGTAGTTTTATTTCTAGCATTCACAAACTCTGATGCCCTTGCAATATTTAATGTTTTTCATTTCACCCAGAGGAAACTAACTCTGAAATATCAGAAAAACATGATTAATGTAATCCAAATTAAAATAAAACTTGGAAAGAGGCTTTTAAGTTGAAGATACAAATAGTGAAGTAGGTGATAGAAAAACTTCATTGACATGAAGCTGAAGAGCACATCATGCAATTTGTGGAGATAAGATGACTTAACCAAGCCCCTCTCAAATACTGCATTATGCTTTGAATCTGTAAGGAAATTTGGACTGTGGAGATCCGGAATTGACTCTTGACAAAACTACTGGTATTTGGGAAACATCCCAATGAAGTGGTCAGTCAGTAGCCCGGATGGAACAGAGTATGTGTACGTTTCCATTGTAAACAGGTGGAGAATTCCAAATACTGCAGGAAGAAGAGCCTGAAGCAGAAAGGCACACAAAGTTTTAGCACAGAGCCAAGGTTTTTTTCAGCATATTAAGTCTTAACGAGGACAATACACAGAATATGTGAGAAGATGCACAATTGTATTGAGTGCTATTGTCTTCTGAGCTTCACGCAAGGGTCAGTGGAATGTATCCAATGTGGTCCGCAACAGTCACTGCCAGACCTCGTTGACTCACTGGATGAGCTGTGAATGCTCCTGCAGCCATACGCGGAGGGGCTTTAAGCCTGAAAGCAAATGGCCATGCACATTTGCGTCACTGGGGGTCGAGTTACAGTTTTGTCAGAACACTTGATAACATAAAAAGAAAATTGATTAGGAGAATATATGGAGATAGCTTACAGCAACACGTTACCTCCAGTGGAAAATTTCATATGAACTAATATACTTCTGAAAACAAGAGTAGTTTGCAAGAGAGAGAGTACCGGCCTCTTGCTGTGTTACTGAAAAAGCATGCTTATTGGCGTGATCCCCTTGTGTCTCCTTTTGAGAGAGATTTTGACATCTTCAGGTGGACAGGGGAAGCTTCTGACAACTCTGAGTAGAACTACAAGTAATACACCCAATTACTACCCAAAGAAATTCTTTACTGTTAGCAGAAGTTGAACCACGTAGGTGTTTCTTAGACTACCAAAAGTCCAAGCAGAGTCAGACTGCGTGTACTTATTGCTACTAGGAAGAGGGCACGGGGACAGAACCCTTTTCTGACTGATACGGGAAATCCCTCCTTTTGATACGAAATGGAGCGTAACAGTCTGGTTGAGGCCAAATAGTTTTATATGCTCTGTGTATTGGCAGATTCTGGCAGGTATCTTTAAAACAGAGCATATCGCAAACCCCTGTTGGTAAGCTCTGCTTATGTAGGGTGCTGTAAGAAAGAGCTGTGTTCAATGTCATTAGAAAATGCAACGCCACCTTGGTGTTGCAGATGGCATGAAGGATTGCGTAGATGTGCGTGTTTGAGTATAGATGCAGGAATGGTATGTCGTAAGAGTCAGTTAAATTGCTGTCTTTGACTGATTCACCCATGTCGGCATGAAGGCTGCCGAAGCAGAATTCACAAGAAACTGTAAAAACTTAAAATTCATGAGGATTCCTTCATAAAATATTGCGTTAATGTCTCATGTGATGGTTAACCATGGGAGCACTGTCAGCTTTAGTCAAATGGTGTGAAGAAAAGGCAAGCGACATCTACTCGGGATGTTTTTACTTCATGGGATATGAAGCTGAGAAAAGACCTTTTGTCTAATATGGGGTCCAGTATTAGGAGTGCTGAGTACTTGCAGTTCAGGTGAGGCCTTGAGCCCATTTGCCCCACAGTAGCTACTCTTACCTTTGGTGCAGTTGGGTACATAGTTTTAACTAGGCAGAAAAAATTATGGCAAAGATGGCTCCATGTCTGAGATTATTTATTTGCAGTCATCTGGCCCAAGTCAAATAGTGGTAAAGGAGCCAGATGGTAAAGGAGCCAGATCTTATTACCAGATTTTTTTTTTTTTGGCCATGGGCTGAGAAGAGGTTTGGAATTTCATGAAGCTTTTTTGTTTCATGTTCCTTCCTACCATCTTTCTTGAATTAAATTTAAGATAACACTTTTCTCCAGTATTTATTCCTTCCAGACGTGTAGGCAGCTGGATGACAGCTTCTTTTCACCTAGATGAGAGTGCATGTAGCTCTGTCATCAACATATTGTTGACACTTGATCTTGCATGCCATTCTATTGAGGCTCAGCAGACAGAGAGCAGGGTGGAATGGCAGCTGTGTGCAAATCCTTTGCTCTTGTCATTAGATCCTTAACATATTGTAGATTTTGCTGTTACGGTCTCAGCATGACATTTAATGGGGAATTCACAGGTACTGCTTTTGGTTTGCAGCCTGAGTTAAGGGCAGAAATGAAGCAGCTTGACATTCCTTATGCCATAGAAGTGACCGTATTTTTATTAGATTGTTCCAGCATTGAGAGCTGTCGGTGATTTTTTGCAAGAGATAGCGATAGCTGGGGGCACAGTCCTGTATGCATAGTTCAATTCACTTGTGCATCTGCACTGTATATATGTGTATCTATCTCCTGTCACGCTAACACCCCCTTTGGCATTCCTGTTTCTCTCCTTTCATCTGTTCCAACCATGCGCATGCACAATTGAAAGGACAATAGTTTTGTTTAGGAATTTCTTGCTTACTCAGCCCTAGGTTTCAGATCTGGGTTTGGACCAGTCCCCTAAAGGGCTTTTTAGAGGTATTACCCTGGTTTTGCAGCCTTGGGGAGATAGGTAGCAAATTAATGAGCCACTTCACTGCAAGTGTGTTATTTTCCTGAGAGCTTTGTTACCTGAGATGATCTGTTTCTTCGTAGTTCTTGTTAATGTTTTGAAGTTTCCCACTAGTTATTTTAAAGCTCTTTCTCGTGTAGTAGTTGCATGGCAGGCTTGTGGGATAAAGTACCAGCTGATAATGCCAAGAGCTAGCCTAGAGAAAGGAAGGGTTAGGTGTGCTGTAATGAGACTTTTGATTTGAAAGTTCAGCAATAAATTATTGAGTATGGTCAGGAAGAACCAACTATGTTTTACCTTTGCATAAAGTTTCTCAGTCCATCCAACAGAAACTTCTGGTTCTGTCCTGTTTTAGGAATTAAATCAAGTATGCTCAGTTAAGGTTTCAGTTGTTGCTGAAAATTAAGGGTTAGTTCTCATTTAATTCACTGAGGTTCAGAAAGCAAAGCTAGGATTTTCTGAACTGACAACAGGCGAAGAAGGAGGCAGAAAGAGGTTTGTTGTATTGGTAAAGACTGAGGAAGAATTTCGTATATGATCCTATTGCATCTGGGGAAGATAAATGGAGTTGAAAGAAATTTTATTTGTGCAGAGCATGAGATGATAAGATCCATTTGAGGATAAGACTGACAAATCCAGAAAGATAAGTGCATTATTTTTTTGCTGCTTCCATTTTAACAGAGAAGACCTAATGGAAAGACGTGCACGTTGTTGGCAGGAATCAGCTATGGGGGAGGGGTTCAGAGCAGCATAGACCAACCTGGCTAATAAGAAGAGGCTGGGAGCAAAAAAAGCCATTTTTCCCTTGTCTGCTCATGGGAAATGCATGCCTTTTTTTTTTTTTTTGCATCTGCGTATACATACAGAAAGGAGACTCCTTACAAACAAATGGGAGACTTGCCTTGTTTTAAAGGACTGATGTACATTGTCTTATGAAAAAATGTATTGAGCCATTGGTCAGTTATCCCAAGGAGTGTTTGTTTTGCTTTGCACTCAAGCCCCTCTGCTTCAGACAAGCTAGACTTGAATTCTCCTGCAAAGGGCTCTGGGGTTTGTGGCAGTGCAAGGCGTAAGTCTGAATTTCAGTAGCTTTTGTGAAATTCCTAAATAGAAGGCAGGGTAAAGAATCTAATCTAAGCAAAAAAGGGATAATGTTATTTATTAAGGAGATCAGGTTAGGATGTATTACGCTTCTGGACCTTAAAAAGTCACAAGACTTGTTTAAACTAATTGACAGCATTATAGAAGTTAGTTTCAGTAGAGTGGTAGATGCTTCATAGCAATTTATCTGATATCCTGGTGTCAGAGGCGAGCTAGTTAACACATTGACATTAAAGAAGAACCACAAACAAGGTGAGGTCTTTCAGTGGCAACACCCTATTGGGATGAGTTAGGCAAAAAAAATATGAATTTATTTGGGGGCTGTTCAACCTCAGTAAGGTGCTTGCAATCAAAAAAGGTGAAGTGAAACTTCTGACCTTGAGCAAGATCTTGAAGTTTCAAATTGTGGAGCAGAAAATGAATGGGGCAGATGGGGAAATGTAAAATGCGTGCTGCCCTAGTTGGACTGCCATTGGTTTTGCTCTGCTTATGCCTTCATCCTTTTCACTGCACCTCATCTGCTGCTCTGCAAATACAAGTGCACTTCGTAGTTTTCTGCATTTTTTTTTGAATGCTCTTTGGGTAGTTTCATCCTGTATGTAGGCTTTGCTTTGAGGTGTGCTTTCAGTGAACTTAATATTGTGGATTGGCGGTGCTTTTAGAGCTGCACAGCACATTTGTATTACATTATTCGTGGAGCTTAGTTTGTTAAAGTGTACTACAAAATGAGGTACCTGCACCTGCCAGAAGCTCTAGTATAGCTGCAATTACATTGGCAAAGCTGTGCAGCCTCCAGAGTTACTTTGGTGGTATAACCTGTATCCATATGAATAGCGCTTTGTTTACTACCATAAACTTTAGATTTGTGCTGGCACAAGATACGAATGTTGGCTGGCGATACAGCTGTACCCATCCACCAGAGATCAACACTCCATTCTGAAGCATGTTTCTCTGCAACCCAGGTCAGAGTGGCCATGAAGCTGTGGATTTTACCAGTCCTCCCAGTAAGAGGTTTCTGTTGGGTTTAGCACATTAGGTGTTTCTCTTCCTGTGTGTATTCACGGTCAGTCAGCCTCTGGTGACAGCATCAATTCAGTTGAAAATTAATAATTAAAATTTTAGGCTGGTGCCTGATAAACCCACCTGGTCTGCTCCAGCCTTTCCTCTCCCTTTACCTGTCAGGATGGAGCTTCACGGATGACAAGTTTTCCCCATGTAAACAAGAGAACAGCTGCACCCCCTCCCCACGCAGCCTTTATCAAGGCTGATCTAACAGACTGGTTTACTGCTTGGGCAAAGCAAAGGTAATGGCTTGAAATTTACTGGCATCTTGAAAGGCGATGCATCTAGTCGAGAGCAGGAATGTCTCTATTCAATTTAAAAAGATAAAAAGTGAGAGTTCCTGCTGAGCTTCCCTACCCGCTTGTGCCAGCTTTCTCTTCTCCTCCAGCTTCAAAACATGTTTTTTCTTTCTTGAGTGCCAGAGAGGAGAAGAAAGGTCCCACTCTGCCAAACAAAGAGTGTTCAGCACTCTTCTGCCTTCCGTTGCTCTCCTTAGAGGTGGGAAGGCCTTGAGCAAAGAGGTGGCTGTGCAGATGCTGTGGTGCCTCCGCTTTGGCCAGGCACGGTACTGCTTGGACCAGGCGAGCGGTGCAGCACCATCGCCAACCGGCAGGAGTATCCCAGGCTTGGGGCAGCCTGCTGCTGCGCTGATGACTGACAGGATCCTGGCGATTGCCCTCTCCAGCTTTTTAATGTTGACACGTCCCAGAAATGGAGGGGAAAGGTGGAATTTGAAGAGCGTTACTTAATAGCAGCAGCTTCCCTGGGACAGAGCGGGAGGGGAAGAGGGAAGCACTAGGTCAATAACTAGGACTTTGCAGAGCAGAGGCTTTTAGCAAAAAGTTTTCTTATCCCTCCAGGGCAGGTACAAATTAACTGTCTAGCTCTGTGCTTATGTGTTGTGCCCTGGGCCCCCTTCTTCCCACGTAAGTACAGCAGCTTGACAGAGAGGAAGAGATCATCGGGAAAGATTCCTTGAGGCTGTTGATTGTCATGCAGCCTCTCCTGGCTCTCTGCCATAAGTAAATATTTAGTTTAATACCTAAGCAGTGGCTGTGACAGGTGCTACAGTACTGATGTGCCAGCACTGACAAGTTGGAAGGGGAGCAGCAGCAGTGGACTTGAGGTGGCCTTTGCACTCCACACACAGCTTGTTTGCTGAACACGTTGAGGACCTGTTTTTTTTCTTTTCCTCTTGTCTTACAGCCCTGCTTTCTCTGAGCCATCTTCTCCCTTGCTGAATTAATTCAACACTGAAGAAGTGGCTGTGAAGTGATGAAATGAGCTTTAGGGAGTTCAGGAGATGATGTATGTGCCCACTCCTGTTCAGGGAGGATGAAAAAGGCACACCGAAGAGATAAGTAGTCACTTCTAGTGCGGTCTTTGAAAACAGAGAAGTGCAGACATACATTACTCAACCAAATCTTTCCCCACACCTTATGGTTACAGGGAGGTAGAATGGAGTCAACCAGCTGTTTCTTTAGTGAGTATTGCTTTCCCTTTGTATGAGAATTGCCTTTTGTGTGGAAGCTTAGCTACCTAGACAGTTTTCGTATTTCTACAGAAAGACTTTTTATCTTGCTGACATCCCCTGAACTCAGAGGAGAGGTGGAGTCTGTGAAATAACAGAAGATTCCTGGAATCTTCCGTGAAGCATGGGGAGATCATCAGAGACAAGTTTTTCTACAAACATAGGCACGGGTCAAGCAACTGTTCTGTGTAATCCAGGCTGGGTCATGTGGCAACCCCTAAAGGGAAGGGTAGGACCTTTCTTGTCTACTGAAATGACATTTATATCTTTATGTTGTTGCCAAGAAGAGAACAGCTTGCTATAGTTAAGTTGCCTGTTTGGGCTTAAGCTTCCCTAGTAATGTTCTGAAGCTCCCACTCCTCAGACTTCACAGTGTTTATAGTTGGAGAAACATACCATTCAGAACTCTGTTTCAGAACAGCATATGGAAATAAATGCAACTGCCAACTTAATAAAATGCTGAATTGCCACATCTAATGGTGTGGTGATTGAATTAGTAGTGTAGTGATGCTAAGAGCAAGTTTGACATTGGTTACGGTGAAGAGCCTGGAAGCTTGCTGTGACTGCTGGCAGTGATTACGGGCTGATAAAGTGTGATTTAATACGATAACTCTCCTAAATGGAAATGCCACCCTTAAAAATAAACTCTCTGGAGGCTGCGGTAGAGTGTGGTAGGCACCTTAAAGATTAGTGGATTAGTGGACTTTTACAACAGTGGTTCTAAATTGGCTCCTGAACCCTTGGCCATCAACATGGCTGTTACACATGACCTGCAACTAGTCTGTGGCCCAGCACTCATGAAAGGGAACTGGTGAATTATCAACTTTATGCATTTGTATTGCTAGTTTTAAGAGTGTTTGAGGGTTGGCAGCAATCTCTTGACCTAGAACCTGGAGAATCGTGTTACTGTATGATTCCTGTAATAACTTGAGTATTATTCCTAGAAGTTCAGAACTACAAAGCACAGACAGTCCCACTGGGAAAGAGGTGTGGTCACTCTGTGGAGTGTTTTCAGGCTGGCTACTTCGGTTGAAATATCTCAGTAACTTTTTATAAGATTTAGCAATGGAAACAAAAAGACAAAAAAAAAAATCTGAAAGGAATTAGCTGTGATCTACGGCGAATAATGCTTCCTGGCAGGCTTCTGACCTTCTTTGAAGAGAGAGACCTGCTGATGTTGAGGGAACTTTAATTTTATTTTTTTTTTCCACTCTGTGGATAGAGTAGGGGGTCTTGCTAATGGATGCAATTGCAACAGTCAGTCTGTATGACTGCATCAGACTGATTAGCTGGGTCCTGGTTACTGCTGCGAGTGGTGATTATGCCAGTACAGCTGCTTTCTCTTTTTATGTACTAATTACCACACGCACGGATGTCATCACCCTTAACACTGCATGGAGTTGTCCCATTAGCGTGGGAGTGGGAAGCAGCAGGGGAGGGGAGCTCTTCGGTGTGACAAGCTGTTTAGAAGTGAATGGAGTGGAGTGGTGAAGCAACTACTCTTACACAGAATTTTTAAGCCATCTTGTCTTTGAGATTCTGCCCTCAGCCAACATTTTTGCAGGTTGTCAGAACCAGACCCATGTCCTTGGCAGCACTTTCCGTGGGGTGCTATTTACTGCAAAGCACCTGGATGCTGAGCTGTACTGAGCAAGTCTCCCTCCTTGGTGTGGCTGGTTGCGGAGCCTGTGGGACAACGGCTGTGCAAAATCACCTGCCAGTGGAGGAGAGCTTGTGGCTAGCCCAGCAAGGCAGCTTCTCTAGCAAAGCCATTCTCAGGAGAAGAGAAACAATTTGTTTCTGACTTGCCAAAGAAGGATATGATGGAAAACCCTTGCAGTTCTTGAGAGATTTAGAATGCTTATTTTATGAATTTATGCTCTCAGCTCTGGCAGACCCCTCCCTTTCCCCTCCTTCCTCCTCCTCCTCAAAATCCAGTCTTCCCATCTCAGAGTGCACCATAATCTCCATGGTAACAGGTGTTACCATCGTACATCTGATTATTTTTTTTTTTCCTCTTTTTCTCCCCCTACCCCCTCTCCCCACACACAGCAAGCAAGGCGGGAAGGGAATGGGGCAGATGTGACAGAGATGGGTAAGAGCTAGATAAATCCCTAAGGGCCTGTTCCTTCCATCCAAACCCAGAGCTTCTCTGAATACGCTAACTGCTGAATGATAGCCAGGGCGAAGAGTGACCAGCTTCTGCCATACAGAGAAATCCTTAAGGACGTTTTCTCCTCTAATGTGGCCGCCTCGCAGGAAAGGTTAAATGTGTTACTGGTGATGGGAAATAACATAGCTATATTGTTCTGCTATGACTGACTTTGTTTGCATTATGATGGTCAAGATGAAGGTTCTGGGTGCTAGCTATTGGAGGTCAATACAGTTAAAGTGGTCTCTGCCTCCAGCTTCTCAAGTTAAGTTGTCAAACAGAGAAGATGTGGGGTGGGCAGTAGAGCTACGGAGAAAAACAGCCCCAGTTTGTTATGCTAACTGATGAGTCCTACCCTAATGAATTTTAATTATTACTTCATGTCACCTTAGCAGTGCAGTAGTGGTTGATCTGTGTTCCCATCTACCTTTATCCTGTTATTCTAGCGCATCCTCATTCCCTTCCCTGCTTCCTAGTCCGGCACCATCCCCTTTTCTGGGGAGTCTGGAAGAAAGGTTTTGTGATGGATGGATGGTTGTCCACCAGAAAATCTGATGAAAACACATCTTTCACCTGGGACTTATCCCATTGAAAATCTAGATTGGAAGTCTATGTGACCTGCAGTGATTACAGGTTTAAACCCTAGGTAAATTTCTGCAGAAATTCTGTTAATGCTTTGGACTTGTAAATGCAGTCTTCAGTCCTACCCTTCTGAAGCCACGATGGAACACGGTGTGATGGCCCAGTACACTGAAGCAGCTTGTCCCTGTCTATTCCTGGTAGCCAAACTGGCTCATTACCCCTCTTGCCACTTCCCATGCCTTTGTTTTTATGATCTACATGTGTCATATTTTCTGGCTAAACGGAGTGTTGTCAGTATATCCAGTTCTGGTTGCTGGATGACGGGGTGCAGGAAAGCATCGTGCTCTACAAAAGACATTAGCTTCTTGGAGTAGAAGGAGAGCATCTGCGTAGGTAGAATCTGTTCCACTTCATCGTTCATGCTTTTCAAGCTCGTATGCTTCAGAAACCAAGCTAGTACAGACCAGAAAGCCGAGCTTGTTATTGGTCCTTCATGTACACAGGGTTTTCATTCACCTGCATTAATGCAGCATTTGGGTAGCACTGGCTTGCAGCCGTGCTAACTATCTGCAGACTTAGCAGCTCTTCAGCTTCTTACCTTACTGCAGGTAAAATGGATGGTGTTGGAAGGGGACCTGAACTGAGGGATTTGTGTTACTGTAATAATCTCTGGATTTTGATTTTCCTTTGTGCACAGCTGGTATGGGGTTAGTCAAACTCTGAAACATTTTTCAGGAAGCTGTTTAAATGTTTAAAAAACCAATAAACTGTTGATGCAGAAAGCCCATGTACTTGCCAGTTTCCTCTTCCACCCTGGGAGGTTAGGATGAGAGGTAAAGGCCAGAAGAGTCCTAGTTGTCCTTTTTTCTAATGACTACGCCACTTGTCAGCATCACTTTGTTTAATTAGTTTGGATAGAAGGACTGTGCAGCCCACTGAGTGACATGAAGATTCTCCTGGGGTCAGAATTTCTTCTGCTTTGCAGCTGTGTGCCAGTCAGCCTATTAAACACTATGGGGCACGTGTACGTACGTTTCTAGCAGCTGCTTACTCTTGTTGCTGGATTAGTGGTTTCTTGCAAAGTCCTGTAAAGTGACATGTCTCCTTGGCCGGCTGTGCTTCTGCAGGGAGATCAAACGTTTGTTTGAGCCTCCTTGGCTCTCCTGCCTTGTATTGTCCTGTCAAGTAACCTCCTGTTATTGTTTCAGAGAGTTTTCAACGTTCTGTACCCAATGCCTGCTGACCAGAGAAGACACGTCAGCATAAACTCTGCTCGCTGGCTGCCTGAGCCAGGCCTGGGATTGGCATATGGCACCAACAAAGGGGACCTGGTGATTTGCCGACCAGAGTAAGTGATTGCTCTACATGGATTTATAACTGTTTTTGCAGTTCTGTTCTTAGGGCAATGGTGATAAGATGGCTTTTCACTGCCTGGGACATTGTGCTTGAGAGACTCAAAAAACCCAAGTCCTGATACTCCTTTTGGACTGCCACGGTTTTTACCTGAGTCTCTTACAATCAATTTTTGTTTTGCTGATTATAAACTTCTGAAGCTGTTTGAAGTGCATCTCATTAGCTCATTTTATTTCCCATGTATTTTTAGGCTTTCTGGATCCTTTGTTTCACATATGTCTAGTCCAGTGTCTTTCAGTCTCTCTGAATTTATGGATTTCTAAAACTTTTTAATAAGAACAGCAAATTTGAGCTGTTAGTAATATGCTTGCTTTCCTCAGCTTTCATGGACCCTTGGAGTCCACCAACCAGGTTGAAAGCTGCCAGTCTAGACTTACCAAATTCTTGTTACAGTATTCAAGCATGAGATTCTATGAACTGCTAAGATTGTTGTCATGATTATGAGCAAGCCAGTGAATTGTTTTGGTCCTCACTTGAAAGCCCAATGATGTGACGTGTAGACTGTAGTTCTCTTATTTATACAGTGTCAGGTGTAACTATCCCTTTGTAAACTTGCAACTTAAACACAAGCTAATTTAGATGTGGTGTGACATAGATGATGACTGAGCGTCGTAGCAGTGAAACATGTATTGTTTTCAGTGTTCATGGGGAGTCTCTGCACCGTACGTTGAGACTCTTTTCTCCACTGTGGTGCGCAAGTGCTTCTTTTGGAGCAGTGTTTCTTTTATGCCTCAGGAACGCTTCAGGGATTTCTCTGCCTCAGTTATTTCCTGGTGCTAAATTACCTTGGTATTCTTTTGGGTTGTGCTTCACGTGTTGAAGTTCCTTGTAACTTAAAAGCTGGCAGCTAGAAACTTGCAGCACTGCTGGTGATCTTACCACATGCATGTAGACTCCATCTGTTGTGCATGAGATCAGGCATGTGGTGCTTGAGGAGAGTCATATGGTCAGTGTAGAACCACTATCTTAAATCAGAATAAATATATACAGTTGTAATAGTGACTAATTCAGTACAGCCTTCTGGTGAAATCTGTGTTTGGAATTCAGATTGGACCAATTTCAGTAGTACAAAATGCCAGCGCTCTTCAAACAGTCCTCTTGTTCTCTTGAACATAATCTTTCATCAAGGCCTTATTTATACATGAAGTTCTACAATATATTATTATGGAATAAGCTATAATCGCTCTCTTCCAGGATAAGTGGCTTTCTTCAAGAACAGTTGCCGTACTTTCTAAGCAGAAGAATTATTCAGGAATAATGGCTCTCTTCTTCTCGAACTCTAAAGAGTTATTCTAAGTTATTTTCAGTATAGAGAAGTTACAAGATTTAGTCTACTGATTATGGCTCATGAGATAAACTTGGACAACAACCCAGGGAAATGAAGTCTCCCTGAGTGTGGATGCTTTGATTGAATGCTGCAGAATCAAGCTTGCTCTGGCTGTCCTGGCTTGCCACACCCCACATTAGGTATCCATTGTGGTGCTTGCAGTAGCCCCAAGCTAAGTGGCATGTCTCTTCTTGGCACCTCACTAATTAAAGTCAACAGGAACACATTCATGGTATGTTATGGAAGTGCTGTCAGTCCTTCTGCAGCATCTCTGTTAAACCTTCTTAGCTTGCCACGTTGCTAGGGCACTCTTTTGTCTCCTTACTTCTATCCCACCAACAATCATGCCCAATTAAAAAAAAAAACTTTTTGTGTATGAACATGAGTTCTATGATTCTGAGGTGGCTGTGGAGGTGGGAGATTTACTGGTGGCTTGACAGAAATGCTTCAACAGGTTTCCTACTGGTGGATTGGAGTGACTAGTGACTTCTAGTGACTCTTGCAGACCTCACATGGACTGGTGGGTTCTTTTTGGAACAGGGCTGATAGGTTCTGTTCTCAACTGCACCATTTTATAGGCCAACAACAGTCAGAGTGACTTAAAAACGTCCGCATGAAGGTGTAGATAGTCATCAATCTGAATAATTTTCATTGAGGCTTCAACATCAGAACACAGGAATGAGTGAGACTATCAGAGCAGAAGTGGCTCTGATCTGCCCCAGATCCATTAGGAAGATCCTGAGAAAAAGGAAAAATCCTGACGTGTAGATGCCATCTCAGTAGTTCTTGGCTTAACAGACTTGGTTTGAGGTTGACATATCCGTTGACTTTAACTTGAGAAGTGAGGGAGAAAGGTGAAAAATATTTGTATGGTTTCCATACACAGTAATACAGAGGAAGAGAAATATTAAGTAAAGGATTCAGCGATTGATAGAGTACTATGTGGGGGATAGCCTAACAAACAGCAGGGATCAAGAAAACACTGTACTGCTGAAAACACCCCCACTGTTCTAATTTGGCAAAGAAAACCGGTCAGTAGCAAACAGCTGAGATGGTTATAATTCCCTGGGTCTTTATTCCCATATACAATGGAGGTATTTGAAACCAAGTACTACAGGGATCACATTAACAGGTTGGAATGGCAGCTGTGCCTCAAATACAGGATGCTAAAAGCATGTGCTTGGGGAAAATGAGATGAGTAAACTGAAAGTACAAGCTGACCAAAAAAAAGGCATAACTTGGAGATCCATGGGTGCATAATGAGAGGCTATGCAAGTAGTCTTTCCAGAGTAACAAAGAAACGTAATTAAAATCAAACATTTTGGGCTATATTGCTAAGTTGGGGTAACACTGATGGCAGTTTTTCTTTCCAATGGAGATGGAGAAGGCCAGGGTATGTTGGCAATCCATAATGTGAACTTGGTACACAGATTTATGGGGTATGATTTGAAGGAAAGGAAAATTAAAGCCATGGAAAGTGGAATCGAATGCATTGTGATTCGACCAAACCGTTCTATGATTCTATGACTAAGGTGGAGTATAGCAGATTGGATACTCGTCCTTGAGAATTTTATGTGTTTCTTTTTAATTAAAGGGTCAACTAAGGACTTGCTCCAGGTCTAATACCTCTGCATTTTTGTAAGCCAGTTCCCATGTTGGAACTGCCTTAAATCTAGTTAATTTGTAAAGAATTAGGATTAGAACAAGATCTGGTGAAGGAAAGGCGAAGGCCTGGCTAAAGGAAAGAATACAACATGATCGAGAGCTGGAGTCTGTTACAAAAGAGGCCATTGGTGGACTCCTTTAAGAACCTGTTCTGGAGCTGGGTATTAATACTATTTACACTAATGCCTCGTAGGGGTGCACTGAATAAATTTGCAGAGGATGTGACATTAGCCTTGTCATTGCAGAGAAAGATCAGAGAATTGCACAAGAACTGGATTGCCTTGAAAGTGACTGGAGCTATAGAAATGAGGTAGAATTTAAGAGTACAAAGTGCACTTAGTGACTAATAACACTGAGCTCAGTAGTTAAAATGACAGAGGAGGAGAAAGACATGAGGTTTTAGTTGATCATAGGTGACTGAGCCATCAATACACGAGGCTGTAAAAACAACAGATCTAGTTCTAGGGTGAGATGCAGGACGCTTAATAGCAGAGATAGCAAAATGTTACTATCACTGTAGAAGAAACTAAATACATAAGCTGAAAGAGTTTAAAATTCGCGTATCTGTGTTCAGAACTGCCTTTGAACTGGTACGGTAGTTGAGAAGAGCTGCTAGTGGGGTCAGTGGAGCATTTTTATCGAAGAAAGCCTGTAGCTTGAGGTCTTTAGCAGGGCTAAAAAGGAGGGCTAAGGAGGGTGTTATATATCCTTCCATAAATCTCCAGAAAAGGAGGACTATTTAAATTTATATATATTGTATTAGAGAACTAAGAGGCATAAATTGCCGATGGCTAGGTTGTAGCTTCGAACTAGAGAAAGGTGGCTAACCAGCCAATTCTGCAATAGCCTGTACATTGGTTGGGTGGATGCCAAAGGCTTAGCTGTTTGGAGGTGCAGCTTGGCTGGCTTGCAGAGACAAGTGTATGACTTGAATACTTGTGACTGGGGGTGGGACTGGACTGCTGAGTCATGGGGCACTTTTTCAGTGTTATAAACCCAAGTTCCATGCCTAAACAGGTGTTGACAGGTTGGCTCTCAGAGCTGTTGTGCTGTAGGGAGGTGAGATGGTGACAGCAGTGTTCATCCACACTTGGAAATGCACCTAATGGGCCTGAAAGAAGCCTGTAAGAGACTGGAATTCATGAGCCAGTGCAGTAGCTATGAGGATACAATAAATGTTTTTATTAGCCAAAGGTATAAACCCTAGCAAGGTTGCATTCTGCTGAGTAAATGAAAGAATGGATTGTGTACCCACTTCGTTAGATTTCAGGGTGACACCAGCTCATTAAACTGTGCTATTGAAAACCATAATTTTTTTTGCTCTGCTTTTTATATGATTATACTAGAAGAAACTTTTAATGTAATGTCAGAAAGGTTCCTCCTTTCCCAAACACTCGAAGGCCGACCAAGTTATGTTTTTCACTAATATGCTAGTTTGAACATGCAGTATTACATACAGACTTGTATTGAAAACCCAGAGATACCAATTGTCAGTGAATAAATTCTATTCCGAGTAAGGATAACCAATAGCAAATGTGGTGGAGCTGGTGTTCAGGAGTGTTTACTTGTCCTTCATATGTTCTTTTCTTTTGCTTGTTTAGCTGCTGGTTTCGTTTGCTTTCAAATAAACAAACTGTCCATCTTAGAGCAGGTCTTTATGACCTGTTTAAAACTTTGTCTACTTTTCCTGCTGAATTACTGTCCTTTTGAGGAATGGCCTGTGTGAAAAAACCCAGGGGACTGGGTTCCTGTGGGACAGGAACCTAGCTTTTGGAAACACTCTGCAAGTAACTAACAGGACAAGCAATTTATTTTTCATGAGTCTGATCTTTCGTTTTTGTTTGAAAAACTCATCAGCCACCATGTAAGAGAAGGAGTCACTGGGAGAAGGTTCATGGAAGTGACTGTTGGGGAATAGAGCGCAAAGTGCAGGAAGCTGATAAGAAGAAAAGGACATCTACAAGTCCTGAAGATGCATAGAGTAATTAATGGAATTGAGTAGATCATAGGCAGTGTAAGTGTCTTCTGTGGACGCTTCGTGTGTGTTTTGTTGCTTTTTTTTAACCAATTGCAGTGATGATAGGCTGGAGCAAGGGTAGTTGGGTCCGTGGTTCACAGGCGAGTCCTACTGGTAAGAGAGTTGGCCCTCAGATGTGGCTTGGAAACAGGTCATGGTCTGTATGAGGTTGTGACAGCCTATTCCTTTTTTGAGGGTCCTGTAGTTCATTCTTGTCATGGTTCAGTGTATCAATGGCTGCCAACTGATAGACTTGCATACATGTTAGATCATGAGTCTGCTATCTGCTTGCACGTGGCATCACATTGCCACATGGTAGTTTGTGCTTTTTGGATGTAAGTTGAGTCTGTGTTCAGTCCAGAAGTGCGGTATTGAAAGGCTCTGAGGCTGCCACCATTGAGCTAAATCAAGACACTAAATTCATGACAGTAATGTTCATTGGGAGAGCCGTGCCACATGAAAACAGGAATCCCTTTAGGCACACCACTTGAGGTAGCGTACTCCACTTAGCAAATGAAGTGAACTGCCATGTACTTCCATTGTGGCCTGGAGGTCTGTCGCAGGAGGTGGTACAGAGCAGTGTGAATTCCCCCCACTCCTCTGCTTTCCTGCTGCACACCGACTTTTCTGTGCGGCTGTTTTCTTCCCCACTACATGCTGCCTGACATCCTTTGTAACTGTGACCAGTGCTGATGCTCCTTAAAGGTTTGTACATCTTTCTTGGCTCTCCATAGTTCAAGGTTTCATTCAGTTTCTGAATCTTTGATTTTTGCAGCACGGAATCAAATCCAGCGTCTTGTACAATGGAAACACCTCTACTGAATTAAAAAGGAGTTTGTTTTTTAGTCCTCGTAACATTTCCTATCCTGTCACATACTAACAAGGGTTTTCGCATTCAGAAACACCCCTGGTGGGCCTTCTCGAAGATTAATTGTCTTGTAGAACATGAACAGGTGAGACCGAAAGTGAGGAGGAGCAGACTGCATGCTGCTTATTGCCCTTTGCTGGCATCTCTTGTGGAGGACTGCCAAGGGAGAAAGGCAGGGGGCCCAAATACCAGTTCTTCCTCATTTCACCTTGAGTGCCGCCCCCCCTTCCCCTCCCCCCAGTGCTCAGGAGCAGGTTCTGGAAGGGCTCAGTGCTCACATGCTTTTGAAAATACTAATCCAAAAACCTCAGTGCTCTGAGAAAACTGGTTCAAACCCAAGTACTCAAAGCACCTAGTCTAGAGCCAGCTGTGTAATGCCGGCATCCACAAGAGAGGAAGGATTTCTTCAGCAGACAGAGCCTCTGGTAATGAAATTAAAATACCCCCTGAAGATGTATCTGGTTCAGAGGCAGCATCCCTTGGAATTCTTTCGTTGGGAAGTAGATGTGGAGTGTCTCAAATTGATTCAGTGCTATGCAGTGTGCATATTTTAATTCTTTGTGGCGAGATCTGCCTCTAACGTGAAACTATTCTTGGAAAATTCTTTTCACGGTAATTCCTATGCTTTGCAGAGGATCATTTTAATTGTCTGTCCATTCCAATCCAGGCTTTTTTTTTCCTCCAAGAATTACGTATCCTCTCATCTAGTAATGGGGACAATGTGTCTGCATCTAGTTATCAGTGCTGGTAAAGAGATGGTAATCTATCCAGCTGCCTGGTGCGTCATGTCTCTCTGCTGGCTGGCTCCGTTCCTCTGGCTCTTCAGCCTCCAGCAATGATGCTCCCCAGCGGCATAAGCCCTGGTGCATTGTTTGCCTTTTAGGAATAGCTTCTGGAAGATGGAGTAAACAAAGAGACAGAAGGAGGAGCTGTGTTCCTTCGTGTGTAACCAAGGGATGTTAGCAGCCCTGCACAGGGAGTGTTCTCACAACTGTTAACTGGGGTGGCTAGAGATACTGGTTATGTCTGAATTCTCACTGCCAAATGGCCTCTTCAAAAGCAGCATCTGCACAGTGGCCTTTGACCATGGCCAAGTGAGCAAATACACATCCTGGACTTTTGCTGCATGTTAACTACAAGATACACAGAATTTTCTAAACGAGGGTAAAAGATTATTTCAATTGATAAAAGGACTGAAAAAGGGTAATATGGCCAATTTTGCAATAAAGATGCATCCTGAAAGCTTATATTTGGATTTTTGTTATTCATGCATTTAAGAAGAAAACCGAAATTCATTCCAAATTGTGCAGGGAAGCCTTAGATATCCTGCGTGCCGAGAGACTCAGTCATTGCAGATGCAAGAGAAGTGGAGTGGTAATATGGAGGCTTGAAACAGTATCTCCATTCTGATACTGGTGTTTATTCCATTTCTGTTTCTGTATGTGAATTTTATATCCAGGATGACTGATGGCATTAGGTGGAAGAGGCCCTCATAAAATTCCACTTAATATGTCTGTGAATCCTAGAGATAAATTTTGAGAGCTGCTTTAAGTCTTTGTTTATTAGCAAGTTTATTTCCCTCACCCAATCCTTCAAGATATGCTGAAGCACTGACTAGTTAGTGGCATTTATTTTCCACCATGAGAAAGGGAACTTGGTACAGAGCTCAGTGTTAAAGAGACTTAACTTGCTTTTTACTGGTTTGTGTACTATTTCACTGGGCTTATGCAGGTCTTTACTGGTTCTCATATTGGGTAGCAATCACTTTAAAAGCATGAACACCTACTCTAAGAACAGTTACCAAATGCTTCACTTATATCTATTCAGATCACACCTGCCGCCTTTTCTTCCTTTACTTTTTTTCTAATTCTGTCTACAAAAGCAATTAAATTTCATGCAGGCAATTATTTGACTTACTGCCTACTGCATGTGGCTCACTCTTTCATTGTTTTTATATATATTTCTTTTTTCCCTTTGTTATATTACTGTCTTTAAGGATAAAAGTTACACTTAGGAGAGAGTAATTGTCAATTTAAGAAAGGCTTTCTTTTTGAAGAATGCGACTAAGTTGGCTTTTTTGGCCTTTTGTCACTTCCTGAGTTTTTTGTAACATGTTAAATCAGGTGTGAATGGCTCAAAAAAGTTAACTTCTTAAATTTTTTTTTTATTATTTTTTAATTTTCTTAATGAGTGCAACTAGCTGCTGTGTCTGGCTTCTCTTTTTACTCTCTAATTGCATAAGTACCCTTGGATATGTTTTAAGTGGAGACTTCAGAGAGAAAATTCAGTATCTTGGCCACTTTGAGTCATTATTGATTTTAGTCCTTGGTCTCACTGATGAATAGACCTTTTTTCATTCCAGTACCATTTTCCTCCTGTTTATTTTTAGAATGTCTTTTCCTTCTTTGTCAGCACCAGTCCATCCTGCTTTCTTATAACCTTTCTTTTCTCCTTAGGTCTGCACTAGACCTTCCTTGTTCAGTTGTTTACTCCCTTGGCCTTCCAATAAAATCATCTTTAATTTTCCAGTCTTTGATCCAGTTTATTTGTGGAGTTTTATTTGTTGTTCCTTACGCCAGTGTTTTCTAGCAGGACTGTAGTGAATCCAGCTAGCAAATAAAACAGCCAACTTTTTCTTCATTTTCTTTCCCTTTTTTAAATCCTCAAGCCATCTGGTTCTGTAAGTGGTCTCAACTCAATGTCTATCAACCGTGAGTAAGTAGTGTAAAAATTGTGGATTTGGGGTTTTTGTCAGATTTTGAGCAAGTTTCCCCTGTGTGCCAAACAGAACACTTTTTAGTTGGCTAATTTCAAAGCTGATGAAGATTAAAAATACAAAACTTGGCTTGCCCTGTGGATCTTATTGAGATTAGACCAAGCCAAAATCTTGGTTATGGAGTTTGGCAGATTTGTGTGTGCACATTGTATTGTTCTATTAAAATAATAATTAAAAAAAAAAAAGGCATTGCTATGCCTGCTTATTTTAAGTGTTTATTTTGATTTCTCCCATTCTAAATGCATTTTCCTGTTTTAGTCTGTTGGCATACAATGTGCAAAACAAGCCTACTTTGAAGTTGCCTTTGAATCAACGTATATATCAGTTTCTGCTGAAACGCTAGTGAAAGTTCAAAGAAGACTAAAGAATGACTTTGGCTCTTGAGACTTGTAGCAGTTTAAGATGTTTAAGGCCTTAGAAGGCTTAAGCAATTTGCGCTCCCCCAAAGATTCCTAACATCCTAAATTGCCTAAGCCACTGGAAGAGCTGATAGATCATAAACAGCTTAAGATATTCTGAGGGTTCAAAGCTTATTTGGAGTATAGTCTGCCTGTGATCACTTTAAGCAACTAACAAGCCTTTGGGTTTTTAGAGGATTTTAAGCAAGTTATCCATCTTTAGAGCTTGGTTTAAGGTGATACCAAGCTAAATTGTTCTTATTTAAGGAACTTAAAACTCTGCATTCTGGAATCTGTTATTTACCTTCCAGAGGATCCCTACGTGCTACTTGGTGTGGTTGGTGCCACATAAGTGAAGGATATTGTGGAATACTGGCAAGATTTTTGAGTGAGAAGAAAATCAGTGAAAATTCAGAAAATCCTTATTTGATTTATTTCTGCCTTGTTTATTCCAGGCTATTTCACCTGGATGGTATGTTCTTATTCACATAAACATGCATTTTTTAAATAATGCTACTACTACTGTGTAGTGCAGTACATCATACAGAAAAGTCTTGCCAGTGTTGCAGGACCAAATCTTAATGCTGGCCCTACCTTGCTTGAGTGTTTTGTCCATCTGCTTACAAATGTTTTTCATTTAACGATGACCTCAGTATGCCCCCTCCATACTGGGGTGTATCTCCTCTACATGTCAAAGTAGCTGGTGTTTGTTACAACGTCAGTATTATGGGAGTCATGTTTCAGGACTAAGAGAGTGGTTCTTGTTCTCTTAGGTGTGAGTTACAACTTCCTATGCTGAGAGTGCTGTAAAAAAAAGCTCTGGGAAAAGATGCTTTTAAAAAATGTTGTGGCATTTTTGTAGAAGAATTGGCATGGGCATGAAGGCTGTCTGTGAGGGACTTTTCTTGTCCTTATTCTCAACACAGGTTGTACCATGTAGCTTCGTGTCACTTAAAGGCAGCACTCTCAACCTCAATATTAGTTCTTGAGTCCCAGGATAATCAAACATCCAAACTTTCAAACAAAACTCTCCTTCTGCTCTTTCATTGTCTTGGTGCTTAATTTCCATTTATCACTCCTGTTGAATGTGATGGAAGACTGATTCTTAGTTTAAGACTTTCTCCCTTGGAAGGTAAGACAAATTTCTCTTAAGCTTTCTGTTGGTGTGTTCTCCATGTCATGAGTCTGCTCATCTGCTACATGCAAATGCTAGACAGGCAGGTAACAAATGCTGACTCCTGGAATTCACTTGGGTTTTAGCTGTAGTAACCCTGTGGATCAGAAGAAACCATCATGTTTGTGTTCTTCCTACTGTGTTAATCTCTCTTTTCTCTCTCCCTTTGAGGTATCTAACAGCTTAGCTGACAGATGACTCTCTTCCTTAGCTGCGATGTCACATTTTTGCCCAGGGAAGATGACACTTAGAGGTGTGCCTTCTATCTAAATCTTACCCACTGGCTGCAAGAGCCTGGACTGTATCCAGCTTTAGTTGCCCGCTGGTGGGCAGAACAACCTTGTGCACGTTCATGCTGTTGCGACAGAAAAGTGTTATTAGTTGTTAGTGCCTCCAAATTTATAAGGCTGACCTCATTTAAATGGTGTGAGTTTGACTAGAGCCTCTTCAAAAATCCCACTATTTAACCTAGCTGGCAGGACTGCACAATCAAATAAACGGGGCCAGTCATCTTGCATAGTGTTCCGGGTTGAGTTGGCATCTTCCCTGAAGCAGGCACATGGCTACCAGCTGCACCAAGCTGCTTGCTGTCCTGCTTCTGCAGCACCTTTGGCAATTCAAGTAGGTGTCAGGATGTGTTTTTGCATGGTTGCTGGTTTCCAGGTGGACGAAACTTGCAGGATTCTGGAAAATAGTGGGCTGTATCAGTATAGGGAGTAAAAATCCACCTGCTGCTATTTGCGGAGAAGGGGTGACCTTTCCGTTGTTCCTCTGAATGTTATGAATAGGATAATTTCATATGTCACTTAAATGTCTGCGTGGTTGTTGATCATAAACTGCAGATCTTGTGTTGTGTACAGTTTATCTTGTTAGGAATTCTTATAGTTGGTCTCATGCTTCTCCCCTGGCCAGTCAAACGTGGGCTGTACTCAAAGGGTGCCAGTGAAGCTGCCGCCTCTTCCTTGGTCAAAGGGAATTACTGCCCAGCAGAGCTACTCCAGGAATCCCATTTGCTGGTTCCATACAGTTTGCACTGCAGCCAATTTTCACTTGGATTTGTCTCTGCACGTGGTTCATTGCCTGCACTGGAAGCTAAATATTTATGAAGTAAGAGTGTTAGAAATGATTGTTTTCCTATCCAGGCGGCTGCTGGGAGTGCCAAACTTTGCCTTGTACTGACAATACCGTTGCCTAGCTAATCATGGGAGCCAGGAATGGGCTTGCTGTGCTGATCATCACACGCCGGCAGAAGAGATAATGAGCTGCCGACAAGGATGCATCTGGAATCCAGCCAAGCATTGCATTGTGTGAGATACCATGTGCTGCTGCTTCGTTTCCAAACAAGGACAATGGATTCCTGTTCCTTAGCATAGTGTCACCTTGCTCTCTGTAGCTCACTCTGTATCTCCTTGGTACAGTTTGAATGGTTTAAGTATGACAAGTTTACACAAAGGGAGGAAAACACATATTGGGGAATTCAAATCCATTGTAAACTAACCTGGTTTTGTATGCTTGCTCTTAGTGATCTTGAACGGACAGTATATTTGAGAAATCAGCTTTAAAGAGTAATATCTTTTGTGGAGAAAGCGAACCTTGGCAGCGTCAAAATCAGATATTCACCTGGCTGCGTGCTGCATGGTGTCACTTTGCAGCTAGTCTTCTCTGTGTTGGGCTTGCCACAATCTTCATGGTAGTAATGTGGTTCTGCTGGTATTTTTAGATGGGATTGCAGGCAGCAATGTCTTAATCAAATTTCAATTTAGTGCCTGTAGCAGACAAGTGTGCTACTGTTGGGCTTTTCCACGTGGCAGGATTTGAAGGAGATCAGTGCATTTGTCCATTGCTGCTGCCTTCTTCAGTATCGGGGATGGTTTAAGTGAAAAGACAGTGTTATTTATGCTTTCCTGGACACGCATGCCCTACTTGCAAATTATTTTTTTTTGTCTTGCCATCTTGGTGCTGAGCTGTATTGTTGGGTAGAGTTGGTGCACTTTTGTCCTAATCCTCCTCCTCTTCAACTCCCAATTTTGGATATGCCAGCAGGGCGTTACCCAGATGTCTAAGTTATGTGCTTTGATAGTTAACTTTTCAAATACTGGTTAAGCCAATGCAGTAAATCATATTTCAGCTTTCTTGTCACGCTTGAATAATTGTGTCATTAATTCCTAGAGCTTGGTCCTAGTTTCTTCAGGGGGACATACCTGAGCTGTGTAGGTAATACCTCCGTGCAGAGGGAGAGGCTGTGCTTTCTAAATTGTTGGCTCTTGGTACTTAACAGGCTTCGCTCTGAATCCTTATTTGACTTTCAGCAAAGCTTGCAAATCTGTGCCCTTCGTCCTCTCCAAGCTTGTTAACAGTGTGAGCTGGACACAGGCGTGAAGGAAAAGTCCATCTCGGAACAGATCCCTGCTGGGAAAGCCAGGCTGTGAGCAGCTCTGCGTTTAACAAAGCTAATGGAAATTTCCAGGGAGGGCTTAGAGAGCTTAGTGACAGCCATAAAAAGGAAGAAAATAAGAACTTGACTAAGTGGACTTCACTGTCCATGACTGACGTAGTGTGGAGAATTGCAATTTTTCACCCTGAAGCCCTGGGCAACAAACGTCCTCCTTGCTGCATCCACATCCAAATGGCAACGTGCTCCATGCTGCACAGAGCTTCTACCTTACGCCTTGGAAAATGTAAAGCGCTCCCAGCATTTTCATGTCTAGAGTTTGATGGAGCAAAAGTTAAATGCTTACATTACCTGAAAAATATTCATTTCTCCAGTGTAAGCTCTGCTTCTGTGAAATGAATAGTCAGGCCTTGATTTGCAAATCTCCTGGGAAACATGCTGTGAAAGCCTTGCTAATTTACAAAATTCAAGCAATATTTTGGAATGAGCGTTAAAAAAACCTTTAGGCTTTCTGAAAAGGGAGATTGCACTGTTTTAAATAGGTGTGCTTAAACCAGGGCAAATCTTAAAGCTTAATTGAAAATTGGATTTAAACCAAGGTAGTTGTGGTTGTTGCACGCATCTTGTTGGGTACTTAAGTGGGTTTAAGGTGCGATTATGTGGTCAAGTTTCTAATGCAGGCATGGTCTTAAAACTGACACTAAACACATACAATAGCAGCACTTCTTTGATGAAATCTTTACTTACTAAGAAGGGAAGTTATGATCTTCATATAAAAGATAGTGCCCAACCAGCTCCCTGTAAGTTCAGACATTTGTTTTCTCCACTCTACTTTGATGCAGTCTGAAACATCTCTTCTGTAGCCTCAAACAGTCATCCAAAGGCTGGAAGACCTAATTGGGAGCAAACTGGATATTGGTCTTATGGCTGTGGAGAGGCAGATGAGATGCAGGTCAGAGAGATGCAGATACATGCAAAAGAGAACAAAGATTGTGCTGAGGGTTTTATTGCTTCAGGCCTTTTGCAAGAGGTGGAGTTGGGAGATAAGTTGGTTAGCTGACCCTGCTGGGGGAAGAGTCTGCTGAAAGGTAGCTGTGAGAATGCTCACTGCTGCAGTAGGGAGTGCCAGCTGTTTATTCTGAGCCACTTTTCTGGCCTTGCAGGGAGACACGCACAGTCCAGGCTAAAAAGCCAGGTTAAAGTGGTGCTGAGGATGCTGAGCTCCCATCATGGCCAAGTCTAGTGACCTTGGCTTAAGCCTGTTCATCAGTGTTCCCAGAGTCAACAACAGGAGCAGTGGCACCAGCTGATACAGGTCCTCCTTCTGCCAAGTCCTCGATTCTCTGGCAGTAAATGAGTAGCTAAATAGGACCCTGGCAGTGAAACTCAATTGATAAACGGCAGTATTTAAAACCGATGTGCAAAGTCATGTATTAAATGGAATGGCTATTGATTTCACCGTCTAGGGAAAGGTGCAAATTGACAGAATGGAGTTAGAAAGGACTTTCCTGTCTAGCAACCTGCACGTACAGTAGTGAGCCGCTGCAGAATGGGTAGGAGCGGGGAGGGGAGTTTTAAACCTGGTGTACTGCGTGTCAGCCTGGTGCTATCATGCTTTTGTAGAAGTGAGATGAATCAGACTCAGACCTGTATGTGTGCACACGCAGGAGCTGAGCTTTCTGTATACTACAAGAACATGGTGTTTGGGGTAAAAGGGGAAACACAGTATTGCCAGTTCGCGTTTTGGCTTAGGGAAGGCTTTGCAATCTTCTGGTTTCTAGAGCTTGGGAGCTGGCGAAGACAAGTAGGGCACACAGAGCATCTTGGCAAGGAATACCGGTCAGGTAGGTGGCTGTGGGGACCATGCCTGTACTTTGGAAATCATGAATGAAGAAGCATGGAAGGAGGGGGAAAAGAGCATGGGTCGGTTTAGCTCTGTTGGATAATAGCTGCAGATACCAAGCAAACTAGGCTTTTTCTGGAAACTTTGCCTACCAGGTCGGAAAGTCTCGCTTGCCTAGGGAGTGTGCTACTTTGCAGACAGCAGTGTGACAGCTAAGTTTTGGTATACTAAGCAGAGGATGGAGCAGCCAGAGGGATCGGCACGGTTTTAGTGATGGGTTACCATCTGTCAATAAACTCTGAAGCCGTTGTAAATCAGCATCTCGCTGGCAGATGCTTTCATAGGGTATAACGCAGCGCAGGACTAGCTCAGCACAAAAAAGAAAAAAGTGATGACTGATTACTTCCTATAGACTCCGTGCATGGTTTTGTTGACCTAATTTTCTCCAGTTTTTGCCCTTGGTCCCAACCTGGGGTGCTGTCACCCCAGCAGCCTAGTCCAAGGCCTCCAGCACACACAGCTCTCCCATTGCAGCACATCTGACCTGCAGCGTCCTCTAAGGTGGGGTTCATGCCAGTTCTGCTGAGGCATCTGATTACAGGGACATATGTATACATAAACCACCATGTTTGTGCCCGAGCCGTAGCCAGCTACCAATTACTTGCTCTGAATCCTTCCTTCATGTTGTGGGACTACCCTTAGTTCATGCTCTGAGACTGTCTGCGGTATGACGCAAGTCCAGCTCTTCAGATGCAATTCCCTTCTGTCTGCATAGGACCTTTTTTGTTTTTCCCTTTACTCACCTTGTGGCCGCTGCACAGCACTGTTAACCGTCTGCCTAGCACTATCGAGGGCAAATCTGCAGTCCAGCAGCCATGTAGTGGTACACAGCACTGCTTCAAAACTCCCAGGCTAGCTCACAGGGAGCTGGTGTCACCATGGCATGGCAGAACACTGTACAGAAAGTCTCTTCCATGGCAATGCAACCTGTAGTGCTTCTGGAGGTGGGTCACAGCCCCTCCTCTGACATTTCTGTGTGGTGCAGAGTAAGCTGGGTTTGCTCTTATCCTCTTCCAGTCTAAGAGTTTTGAGGCCTTAGAAATAGTGGGAGATGCACTTTACAGCTTTTTGGTTATAGTGGTTTAGTTTCTGTGATTGCCCGAAGTCTTCAGTAATAATGTGATGATTGGCAATACATTGTTAGCCTTGGCTGTTCCTGTGAAGTGATTAGCCGGCCCTGGCTTCACATATCTTTTCGGGAAATGCACTGTGAAAGGTTGCCAGAGCATTGGCTGTTGTGTTAAACTTAATAGTATTAGCTGTAAAATTCAAGTTTTCGACTTTTTGGACGCACAGGTACTTGATCCAGTACAAATTCTTTTGTGGAAACTTATTAAAATATCCTCTCCATCTGCCCTTGCTCCACAGTGACTGTCAGTGAGAGGGCTGCATAGAGATTTATTTATAAGTGGAATGAGAACCATTTGCGAAGAAACTAAATGTCAAATAAGAGCAGTGTTTTACTCAGCATTACCTAGTGCAGGAAATGCTGGCCGGCACCACAGAGAGAATTGGCCTTCCCATTCCAATTCTTTGTTTAGTCACTTGGAGGTAGGCTAACTTGATTTTATACACACAGTTGTATGTCTTCATTTCCTGAAAATCTCTCTGCTCCTGTTGCTGTGCCTCAGTGCTAATATTGGATTGAAATGAATGGAATATTCCAGAGCAATCTGGGTAATACAGTGCTCCGTGTTTGCAAGGCTGTTTATGGTGATGAGCCCTTTTAACGAAAACATGAACTGAGCTAAATCTGCAGTTTCTGTAGGGCAGGAATCAACACTGTCCTTTGTGGTGTGGGGACGTAATGTGTGCTGGCTGGAATAGTGTCCTGCCGTACTAATATTTTTTCCTTCTTTGGTGTTTCAAGGGCCTTAAACTCTGGAGTTGAGTACCACTGGGACCAGCTGAATGAGAACGTCTTCGCTGTGCATTCCAGCAGCAGGAGCACTGAGCGGCCCGGGTGAGTCTCCTGGGTACGGGTTAGAGAGACCTGACCCTTTCTGCTGCTTTTGTTGCATCTGACAGCACCACTTCTTCTTCTTTATTCCCTTAGCACTGGCAGCTTTAATTATGCAATTTTTTCCACCTCAGACACTGCCGAGTTGGGCCACCTGGTCTGCTTCCAGTAAGTGACATTCAGTGCCCCAAAGTGCTGCCAGTGATTGTGAAGTACATGTGTCGTCCGTGGCCTCAGTAACATCCTTGGGCAAGCTGCAGGAGGAACCTGTGGGGCTTGATGCATCAAAAACGCCATGCAAAGTAAACGGCCTTTGGAGGATAACTGAAGAACAGGGGATTTCATAGAGAGGGGTGCAAATCCACCGGCTGGTCCTGGTGACTGATTTTCATCCCTTTGGTTTCTAGTCATGGGACAGTTGTTTCTCAGCAATAACCTTTAAAAAGAAAGCTACATCCCTTGACAGCCCTATTGGCTGCTTCATCCAGTCTGTCTGGTGATGCACACATTAGTAATTCTAAACGCGAGGATGATGCTGCAGTCCCTTGCTTCTTGTCGTAGTGAAGAGTACTTCTCCTTAAGCCAGCTGTTTTCAGCAAGGGGATGGCAGTCTTATTTCTGAATTGTGAGCTCCGGGATCCCAAGGAAGTTATGAGCTGATGTACAGGGCAACGTCTGTGCTGTCCTACAGCCTTGGACTGATTGAGACTGAAAAATAGGCAGTAGAGGTTCTTTACTCTGCCATGTGAGTGGATATTGCGGCTACTCACATTTTTTGACAGCACACATTGCGTGATGGGCTTAGGAGCAGCTTGAAGGCAGAAATACTGCTCAAGAATGAACTAGCTCAAAGAGAGGGCAAGAGAAGTGTGGCAGGTTTCAAAACCTTATGAAAAAAGGTTGTGAATGAGGCAATCTTTCCTAGAATCTCTTTACCGTTCGCAGCACTTACAGCCAGAGGTCAGTTTTGGAAAGAACATCCAAGCATTGTCAACATTCAGCTCTTGTAGTGTTGTACACTTCAACTGTTCAATTCTAAGAAGAAGCTAATGAGCCTTGAGGCGGTTCCTGTTGTTTGCTCTTGAGAACAGAGAATTTCTCTTGTCCAACTGGAATGGGCAGAAATGCCTGCTGGAGTGCATTCATGTGTGATGCTGACAAACTAGGAGGTCCAGAGGAGGGAAGGGATACATCCTTGGGAGTTAAAACCACCCTGACGACGTGCGGAGGGAGGTTGTGTGTGTGTTTATGGTCCTGTGCTGCGTGTCGTGTTGCCTGCTCAACTCGTTGACTCCGAGATAGAGTTGTTCTGCAGGCTTAGTGATGCTGCAGGGGTATCTATCAGTGCCTGTCAGACACACCGCTTCTGTGGAAGGGTGAGTGGACTGTAAGACTCTGTTGGCTTAAAACTCAAGAGACCAGCCAGCTGATGCTGGAGAGGGGTGTCTGTGTGTGTGTGTGCAAATAAGTGCAGGTCACAGTTCTCTCCAGCCCCATCTGCTCAGTGGCTAGCAGGTGCCTGGTTGGAGTTGGAGGCAAGGAGAGGCTCAGGTGAATGCTTCAATCTTGTTGGGGCACGTTGCCTACAATGCTTTTGGTCTTATTTGTTTTTCTCTCTTTTCAGAACCAGCAGAGCCACATGGAGGACAGACAGGGACATGGGCCTGATGAATGCCATAGGCCTGCAACCCCGAAACCCCCCCACCTCTGTGACTTCGCAGGGTACCCAGACCTTGGCTCCTCAGCTGCAGAATGCCGAGACTCAGACAGAGAGGGAGGTACAGGAGCAGGAATCCACCTCTGCAGGGACTGGGGAAGGTAGGAGCCCAAGCAATGATTTATCTGACAGAGTTTACCTTGTGAGTGAAGAGTTTCCACATAGGTTCCACATCCTGTCAGTGCATTTAGACACTCCTGTTATCTCTTCAGCAAAGATTTCTCCAGCCTAATTTGCCTCTAGCCAGGCCAAGATGATCAGGAGAGTGAATCTCTGTCCATATGAATAGAGAAGTTGTCTTTTTCACATGCTTTTAGAGGGCAAAATGAGCTCTTCTCCAGATCGTTGTGTCTTTGTAGATCAGCTGTACTGGCATCACTCCTCACAAATCTCTTGAACACTAACCATCAGTAAGGTGGCAAACAGCTAAGAATTATCCTTTCTGCCTCTGTGTTAGAGCTTGGCTTGGTCCTTTAACCTCTGCATCTAAAACCTGTGCAGGCTTCACAAGCTCAGCATCTGGATACAAAATAAAATACTGTAAATCACTTCTCACAAAGCAGGTGTGAGTATTTTGTTTAGTTTGATTGATGAAGGCTGTGATGGGTGTCCAGCTCAGCAATTCAAAATGGTCTCTAGTGTTTTCCAGACCAGGAAAACTTACCAACATGTAAAGACCTGGAAGCAGATGATGTACAATTCCTGAATGATGATAAAATCACTGGTCTCTTGAAAGCGTGGTGATTTTCTCCGTGCTTCTTGTCTCTATACTGTATCATTGTGCTTGAATCCAACCCTGAAGACCTGGTTAGGAAGGAGTTGGGCAGTATATACATAGGAAAGACAGAGAATATCAAGGAGACAATTTTGAAGGTTTTGGTTCATGATGAACCCCCTTGGCTTTGGGAAGCAGCCCGTGACATGCCTGTTTGTGCCCGTATGCTTGCTTGTGTTCTGTCATGTCACTCTGAAAGATGCATTTTGGCATGTGACACTTCCACAGTTTCTGTTGTGCACCATTCAGCATGTGTGCTAAAGCTCTGTGTTTCTCTGATCTCGGCTCTTCTGTTAAGTGGCGAATTCCTGACTTGTGGGGTTTCCCATCTGCTTATCTCGGCAGAGCTGGGATTAACCTCTCTGTAAGGTTAGTACAGTTGAGGGCATGTGAATAAGGCTGGAACGTAGGATGTCTGGACAAATGCTGAACTTGTGGGAACTGGTTCTTCCACTGAATGTGGTAATGTAAGCTGAGAACAGGGTACAGTGTGGGACCTTCTTGCATCAAGGCCATGATGGCTGATGCTTCAGGCTTGGGGGTCTTTCTCTGCTCTGTTAAACCAGTGGAGTTCTCCCGTGCTGCTTCTCTCTGCTGCTGTTCTGCAACTGTCTGAAGGCTTCATTATCTCATTCTTTCTAAGTAATGTTTCAATTTTCACATGTAGAACTTGGTTTTTAACTAGACCATTAATGAAATGGGGAAGGGTTGTCCTTCACCAGTACCTTGGGCAGGGTATCTCTACAAAGGAGCAAAACATACAGCATTTGGAAGAAAAGAAGTGTAGATAACAAGCCTGGGACAGAGACTTCTCTTTGTCTCCCTTTCTTGCTTGGAAGAAGATTGATGGGTTCTACATTTGATACCGTTTCTGGGTCAGACACCTACTTACCGCATGTCCCCTTGCAAGTGGCCTCACCTGTAAAATGGGCTGTCACACGCCTGTCTACTGTACAAGGATCTTTGGAACAAAGGAGTTATTCCAGTATGGATGTATGAGCCGTGCTGGAGATGAGCCAAGTGGTCTTACCTTGTAGTTGGTCAGTTCTTATGCCAGTTGCATCCTTAGTGGAAATTCCTGTGCAAAAGCTCAAGAGCGGCTCAAAGCAGGGAGCTGTCAAGAGATAAACTATCAGGAGTGTATAGGATCCAAAAAACCTCTGTAATCCATGACAGAGGAAGAGTATGAGGACCTATCATGAAGCAGAAAGACGAATTTTCAGGTGCTGTTACCAACACCTCTGCCAGGGGCTTGGGGCATCAGTGGTCTGGTTCATCCAGGAGTCTTTGTGCTTCATGTTACACTTGAGCCCCATTGCACTGCTTGTGGCATTATGGTTACTGTATTTCCAGCATCATAAACACTTGTGATGCTCGTCCGGTGTGTTCAGGCAGGCTAGATTAGATGCTGCCCTGCTTTTCTCATGGTTAATGTGCCATTACTCTTTGCCTATTGAAAAGGAAACAGTGTTTCCTAATAGCAGGATCTAGATGTCAGAGACACGAAGGAGGGAAAAAAAAAAGGGGGGAGAAAAATGTGCTACCACTAGCTTGGTGTGTGACCTAGGGCAAATTAGTAATCATCTACCAAATGGGAATAAATCTTCCCATAGTACAGTACACCAGGGGCTGTGAAGATTAATTAGTGTTTTGTATGGGGCTTTGAAGATGTAAATCACTACGTAAAGACTTAGCAGTATTATCAGCATCACAATGGATAAATCAGATGTGATTCTGAGTAATGTAAAGGGTAGTGTTTTAGTTATCGCCTTGTCATTAGGGGGGGAAAAAAAGCACAAAACAAAACCAAAAAACACCCTTGAATGCTTAAAAAAAGAAAAAAAAAGAGAGGCTAGTGCTACCCCCAAGACTGGATTTCTGTCCTATGTCCTGTCAGCCTTGCTGTTGTGGGGAATTTTTGCTCAGGGCATTTCTTGCAGATATGTGCTTACTGAAAAGAAAAAAAAAAAAAAAGGTATGCAGAATTGCATCAGAAATCTAATTAAGCTCTATGCGGGTATAAATAGTTTCCTTTTCTCATGCAAAGCTCTGCGGGGACTTTGCTGTTCTGATTATCTTTCTGCCTCCTTTGGAGGAATGAGTATATGATGACTTTATTAGAAGTGAATCCCTCTAATGTCTGTATCTTTTTGTTTTGCAGCAGTTGATAGCTGCCTTGTGAACTCTGCTCCCAAGCCACACATAAACCAAAGGAAGTTAGAGTTGAGAGAAAACTAGGAGAGGTACCAAGAAATGCCTCCGTGTTTCAGCTGTCTCCTAATTTCTTTTAAGCTGACAGACATAGTGGAAATTGTGATGGAGTTGTAATTTTGAGGCACTCTAAATTAGAAACAGTCTGTTGGGAGTTAACTACTCTCTCCCTTGCAAATGGACAGGCATGATGGGGGAGGGATCGGTATTCAACTGGCAAATTAAATGTCACTCAAAACCCAACAAAAACTCCTAATGAGATTTAATGGCCCGAAGCTTTAACCTTTAGCAGTTTTAATTCCCAGTCCAGACTGGGTCAGGCTGTGGCTGCTGCTTGTTCAGGCTGCTGGATCTGTGGAGTAGGGTGTAAGTGGCGGTAACTGTCAGGGTCCACAACTGGGCAAAAGGTGCTGCAGCCTGAGGACCTTTGTAGAGGTCCCTTCAGGACACTTGTTTGATTGTGCGCTCATGCCGTCCCCTGGCTATTGACAGTTTATCAATACATGTTTCAGGTAGTCCATTTGTTTAAAAAGGAAAAAATTAACCCCCACAAAAAACCCACCCTTGATGGAAATAACTGAAAGGCAATTGTAATCTCAGTTCCTATCATCTGCATTGTCTTTGGGGCTTGAAATTCAGACAGCTAGCTCAGTGCTCATTGTGCAAGTATGTGTCTTTGAGGGAGCAACATAGTGACTACTGTCGTGCCATATACAGGTTTTTTTAACCTATTTGGTTGAAGTGCTTCTCACCAGCCAGTACAAATTTCCATCCTGTCCAACTGCTTTCTGAGGTTGCAGCAGACCCTTTTGAGAGGGAAAAGGGTTGTAAAATGAAGGCTTGGGTTTGTGGGATTCAGTCTGTTCAAACTTTAGTAGTGAAAAGACAGCACGTGCAAGTGAAACTTTCCTGGTATAAGCAAAGTATCCTGAGGATGCCTAAGGAGCACTTAAAAGCAGAGTCAGTGTGGCTGCATGTGATGTAATTTATTTAATCTGAGACATTAGGAACATGTGTCGGGGTGCTGCATAGGCAGGAATACCCTGTCCCCAGCTGAGCCTCATGAATGCTAAAAAGAAACATGTTGTTTTATGTTAGCTGAACACATTCTTGCAATGCTGTTGGCAGATGTGATGTGACTGTTGTGCGATTAGTGTGGAAATGGGAACCGGGACATCAGGGATCAGCTTCCAGATCTGCCGCTCATTCTCCAAGTAGGAACGTGGGTAGATCCCTTAGCCTTTCATCTGCCCGTCCATCTGTAAAATGTGCGTCATATGTCCTATAGAACTGCAAATTTCAGTTTCTCTTTAAAGCCCTCTGAAAAAGCACTGCCTAAAAAATAGAATCAGGTTTTAGGAGCATGTACTATGTAAGCCTTTACAGTGTGAGCTACTCCAACTACCGGGCTCTCTTGGGATTAAATTATGGGGGCTACTTTTAAACTCTCATTACAAAAATAAGTTTCAGTCATACAAATCACCAAGGTGAGATATTGTGAAGAAATTTGTTACAAGTCAAAGCAGTTGTGTCTTTTCTGAGTTCTGTGGAGTTGTTTGGATTAGCTGCCTCAGAAAGGAAGCACAAGCTTGGTTGGGGAGAAAAGTAACTGGTAGTATTTCTTCTAGCACTAAGGGAGATGTGATTATTCGTAGCTGGTTATGCTGTGCTGTGACCCTCCCTTCCCTATTCTTATGCAAGGAGTGAATTCATTTTAAAATGCTGATATTTTTATCTTTGAGCATCTGAATTAGTGGGTCAGCTCACACCTCAGAGCTATTATTCCATGTTCTCCGAAGACTCCACAGTGCTTACTCTTAGTTCTAATTTTGAAGCTTTGTTTGCAAGCGTGGCTACTAACTACTGCTGGTTTTAGAAAGAGGAAAGCTGAAAACAGGAAAAAATAGAAGAGCAATGTCAGTATATCACACAGCCACAGAGGAGCCTGATCTCATTGTTGCTTCTGTAAGCTTTGCTCTTTATTGGGTGCGTGCCGTCCATGCCCAGACATAAACGAGTTGTACTCCCCGTAAGTACTTCAGAGACCACTTCATTTAAGAGTGGAAATGCTTCTGCCTAGTGCCCAGCTCCATTGAAAGTATGAAGGCGAAACATATGGCAAAGTCTTATGTGTCAAACTCTGGTCTTGCTGGAGTAGCATGGCAAAGGACTTCCAGAGACAGATGCATTAGCTAGGGTATTGTTTCTGTGTGTGGGATAGATGGGGTTTCGGACCTCTAGAAAGGTCACTTTGGTTAGAGTAGAAAACGTTTGTAGGAACACAGCACTGTGGACACAACGCTAATACTTAATTGTGTTATTGTGGAAGGGAACCATGGGTGATGCTTTTCTATCCTGTCAGGCACAGAACTTGTGTCCCTGTCCAAAAAAAAGATGGAGACTGTGTCTCAAGATTGCTTCCTGCTCTGTGTTGGATCCTGATACAGGGACAGCCTACGTGGAGGACAAATTGGCAGGTGTTACGCTTACGCTGGTACTTCACATACTGTATCTGGAGCTGGTTAGCTCAGTTTTCTAGATTTTGTCTTTAGTGCTCTGTGAGGTTTTTCTATTTTTCTGACCCTAGGAGGTAGGCTTAGAAGAATGAGACCTTAACATAAACGATTTTACAGAGCCTGGGAGATCAGATTGGAGTTCTGCGCAAAAAATGAGAGAAGAGAAATTGCCTTCTCTGTGTGGAGAATTAGATGTGCTATCACTTAGCCTGCTCCTGCACACGCTCAGGTTCATGCGCTAGATATGCCCAAACCCTTTGGAGTCCGAAAAAAAGTGTCCCGAGTATGGGGTTTCTCTCAGTTAAGCTGGTGGCGCAGGGAATGGGGTTTGACCACTGCAGGAAGTTGAAACTTCTAACAATCTGAGGAGTGGGGTTTACGGCATTGCTGCTGTTCTGGGTAAGTGCCTGTGTGCACGCTCTGAACCTCCACCAAATGGAAGTTAGCTTATTTCACTTGCACCGCGTACTAACGTAGTCTGCATTGGCAGCCTGGGGAGAGAACGTGTGTGGGAGTCACCAGGCAGTAGAAACGGGCAGTATGTGAATCTGTGCTGTAGCTCAGCTGAAGGCAAATCGCGCAGGAAGCTTTGCTCTGAACCAGCCAGCCAAAAGCATCGTCAAAACCTGAGGGGCGAAAGGGGAGGACAACCACCAAAGCTTGTTGGCTGCTGAACGGTGAGGCTCACTTCTGGCCCTTGATGGGCTGTCTTTCTGGAATTTCCAACACTGATATATCTCCGTGCTTGTAATCTGAAGGCTTGTGACTTGCTGATTTTTGCTGTGGCATCAGCCCTTGCCTGTTTTCTGAGCAAGCAGCTGCCTCAACTGGAAATTCAGCCATGGCACGTGGTAATTAAGGGGCAGGGAAGAGCAGGGGGTGCTGTGGTGTGGGCTGCCTGCACAAACTCCTCTGGTGAAGCACATATTTGTAATGTTGAGGAGCACTGGCTGGGGATCCTTGCAGATTCAGTGTTCCAATGCTCCTGTATTGAGCTGGTTTATAGTAAGTGAATCTGTCAAGAGGACAGTACCTGCTGTTTCAGGACTTGTGCAGGGAGGGCTGTCTGGTGTGTAAGCCACATTGCACATCTTGGCTTTCTCAAGCTTCCTCTCTGGCCTGTCCAGATGGTTGGTAACAAAGTGCTTATGACTATGCCCTCAGAAGGAAGCGATGACTGAATCCAAAACCATACTTCTCAAACCTTCCACTTGCTTCTGCTCATAATTAATGCTTCAATATCCCCTGGCACGTGTGTTTTTCAACTGAAGTTTCCAGTCTAATAGCTGCTTCTGTCTGTTCTCCGTCCTCATGCTGGTCAGCCAGGTTCCTAGTTCATGCATCAGCCACATCCTGAACAGGATTTCTCTGCTAGAGTTGTGGGTCAGGCTCTGCCCAGGGGGTATTCTTGCTCGCTCCTCAAGGCTCTGCTCCAGATTCTTATGTGGTTACTGGTGTCTCTGTGGTCTCACTGATGCTCTTAACAAGGAGCTATGTAATTGCTCTATGTATAGTGGATATAGCAGGCTTGCTACATTCCTAGCAGAAAGGGACTTAGTCTACTTGTGAGAATTAAATATGCCCTTAATGTCCATAGTAATTCTACAGCAGGGCAGTATGTCAGCAGACTTGCTCAAAGATGAAATTAGCTGTACCCTGTGGTGGAAGAAGCTGGTGGTGTTTGATGCAGGTACCACTGAACCCATGAGAAAAGGGACTAAGCTGTCACTGGCTGACTGCATAACATGTTAACAGCTTTAACTATCTCGCTTTTTTAAAAAAGAATCTCTACAGTGGCATGATGTAGACTGTGCTGAATACTCCAGCTCCCATGTTGGATGTGTGATCTCTACCCCACAGCCCCAAGCAGTTTTGACTTCCTAGTCAGTGTGGCATTTTGTTTTTTATTGTGTTTTAACTCTTCCCTACATCTAGCCTTGTTGACAGTTGTGTTCATTTCCTTGGTGCCAGGAGAGCTCATGGCTTTCTCCTCTCTAATCAGTACTGCGATAGCTTCACAGAGCTGGGAGTGAGATTTATCTCTTTAATAAAAATCGTCAGGATCCCACTGTGGAATGATTCTAGCAGTTTATGATTACAGATTGTTTTCCCTAAATGGTCTGGGTAAAGTCTGTAGCAAAAGGAGGATGCTGGGAAACAGAACTGGGCTGGACCTTCCTGCCATGGGGATTAAATCTCCTGTGTGGACTATTTTTCTGTGAGATTTTGTTCTTCAAGAGTAATCTTCAGCAACCAAGGCATCTGACGATGCCTCAGAGCTCAGTATAGCCTGACTATGAAGGGAAGACTTGGAGACAGAGTAGACAAAGACTCTAGGCTTTAAGAGATGTTTTTTGCATTCCTCAAAAAATATTAGTCAAGGGGAGCGGGAGCCTACACGCTTGATCTTTCCTTGATCATAGGTGGTGTGGAAGCACAGACCATGTTCTGTAGCTGCTGTCTGCTCTTGGCCAGCTGCCCGCGTCCTCTCTGATACTGGGGAGGTTGCCGTCGTGTCAGCTGCCTGGGGTGTTCTCAAACAGGCGAAGTAGGAAAGGCCACAGAACTCTCTTAACACCGTGGTGAAATGTTTGGTTTATTGCGTTGCAAACTGAGGTTTTTCTTCTTGTCCCTGTGGGACTGGCTGGACTGTCTCTGCAGCTAGGAGGAAACACATTGCCTCTTTGACGTTGCTTTTTTCCCCCACCTGTATCGCTAGGCAAGAGCTGCGTCTCCAAGGCTTGAATGTGCAAGTCTGTGTGGTATACTTGCGGGAGTGGCCATCATTTTCTTGACAGAGCACAGTGTCTTTTTTTGGTGCTTCACAAATAGTTATGGAAATAAAATGTTGGGCTCCCTCTGGAACAAAGCCCATCTTCTGTCCCAGCACATGAGCACTGTGTAGTGCATCTACCCAGCATGCTTTCTCTTTTTGTTGTAGTTTGCCTTGTGCACCAAAGTTGCTTCTGCTTTCTCTTGCAGGTGAAGGTCCAGAATATGGGTCCAGTGGGGAGGATGCCCTGAGTAGGATCCAAAGGCTGATGGCAGAAGGTGGCATGACTGCCGTGGTCCAGCGGGAGCAAAGCACCACCATGGCGTCCATGGGCGGCTTCGGCAACAACATCATTGTGAGACACCGGATCCACCGCAGCTCTCAGACTGGTGCAGAGTCCACCGGAGCTGAGGGCACATCAGCACAGCAGTCCACCTCACAGCAGCTGGCAGCTGAGCTGGAGGGACGGATCCTTTCAGAGTCTATGCAGCTGTCAGAGCATGGCCTGAGCCCGCGGACAGCCCCTGGTGGGAGTGAAGGACAAAGCCCTGGTGATCTGGACCTGCCAGAGCAGTTCCAGTCCTCCATGGACACTGAGGGACCAATTGAATACAGTGACCTAACTAATAATAACCATCTTCCTGACAGTACCAACTTCTATAGTAATGACAGCACCAGTGGGGAGTCGCGGAACAGGTAGAGATTGAGTTGTGTGTTGGTGCTACCCTTGTACTGCTCAGCAGAGACCTGTACCTCACAGCTGGCCAGGAGCTGGAAGAGTAGGGACGTGTGGCTCTGACAGGATGCTGGTGGTTCAGAGGGCTTCTCTCTCCTGGGTGAGTGGGAAGGGATAAGGACTGCAAGGGAAGCCATGGGGAAGAAAGTGTATCTAAGTTCCAACATTCCCACTGCTGAAGAGTTGAGAGGAATATGAACCATACAGGCTGCACATCATGCAGATTTTGAAGCCCCATGGGGATCCCCTGAGCTCAGCCCTAACCCTGCAATTTGGTCAGTGTCATCCTTTGTAATGTTTTTCCTTTCCACTTTCCTGCCCTTTTATGTCCAGGGGCTGATCAGTAGGGTGACGAAAGGGAAGGGGGCCTGCAGCATCCTTCTGGAGACAGGCAGTCCTACCGGGCAAACCTGGGCGTGATGCTCCAGCACCATTGCTGGAGTGGAGGAGTCTTCCAGGCCACAGTCCCGCTCCGTGGCACAGCACTGCTCCCCCCTCAGAACGTGGTGTTCTGAGATCCGTCCTGCCTGTGTTGTGGTCTTTTCTGTGACAAACTGGGCTTTGCCAAAACCTGCATGGCTCAGGATGTGCTCACAGGTGGGGATCTTTCCTTTTAAGAGAGTTAGTTTAGTACTTGGTGGGAACCTAAGCAGAGCTGCTGTATAGATGGGTAGAAGGACAGGGGCTACTGCTCTCTAGTCAGGATGCGGTTCATGCAAGGATGTTCTAAGCTGTGCCAATATTAACATGAATGAGCCATCCTAGAGGTTTTATGGTGCCAGGACTGAGCTACACCTCTTTGGCAGGGGGCAGGAAATGTCTTTCAGCTCCAGGGCAGGGTGTGAGGTATGAGTCTGTGATGTAAGGTGTTGCATGTGAAATCTTGACCTTGTACATGTAGTTTCTAGTGGAGAAATCAAGGCTCTGGTATTTTGTTTTTAGTCTCAAATGTGATTTTCCTTTTCGTTTGTAACTCTCCATCCCTAGCAGGCTTGTGGAGGAAGGACGGGGAGAGCGTGAGTGCTAACGAGGGAAACACCAAAGATCAATGTCATTAAAATATGACAAACCCTTGCTTGACCTACTGTCTTCATTTGTGTGATGGTTTTCTCTGTGGTCAGCCTTGGGATAGGTACATCTAGCTCAGGAGCTCAAGGTAGCTTACAAATATCAGATGATGACCACCACCTTCCCAGGAAGAGAGCAGGCTCAGCCTCAGAGTTGGAAGCCCAAAACTGGGAAACAGGGAAGAGCATTTGGGAGTCTTGATTGCAAATTGCCTTTTAACCAGTGTGGAGATTAACGGGCACTTCAGCATCTCCCATCTTTCAAGTACTGCATTAGGGAGAAAGGGGAGCGTTTCTACTATCCCACTTAAAAAGGTATGTAGAGATGCAGCACTGTCTGTCTTAAGCAAGCAAAGAGCAGTCTGTCTTGCTGACCTCCCAGAGCAGAGAAGGGATGCAGTATCTGGCTGTTACGGATAAAGGAATGCCTGCCCCAGTGTTCCCACTCTGCGGTGAGGGATGCTTCCCCTGCTGTCTGAGCACCTGCCGGCAGCTGCTGCGCTTCTGCCTGGCTCCTCTAGACTCCGCGCTGCAAAGACATTACAATAAATAAGGCTGTCATTAGGCAGCACTCAAGCTCCCAGTCAGCAGAGTCTGTTAGAGAACATTAAGCAAATCTTCTCTTAAATCACAGCCTGGAAATGAACCTTAAATCAAATCAGCTGCTGCCAGGCCTCATTGCAGAGTGTTAATGAGGCTCTAAAACCTGCCCTGCGCCAACCACATCCCTGATCTGACAGGAGAGCAGCCTGAAAAACGGGATTCCCTTGTGTGGTGAGGAAGGTTTCATGCATCCCTGTATTGCCTCAGTGTGGGGTGGCCTGAGGATGTGCTGGCACTTGGGAGCCAGAGGAGCTATGTCTCAGCTGAAGACTTGGGCAGACAGGGCGGTGCAGGTCTAAGCAGAGCTGTTTACTGCTCTGCTCGAGAACCAACTGAAACAGAGCCTGGAAAAAGAACTGCTTCTGCTTCAGCTCAGCCTGGCATTTCTTTTTCCTTCTCCCTGCGTGATTCCTGGAAGAGTCTTGACGCCCATTCTTGGTAGATGTTTTGGAGAGCATTTACAGATGTCCATTTCCATAGCCAAAGCCAAGCTACCTACAGAAAAATCTCCATCACGGTTGGAGAAAGGTCTTCTGGTATGCCTCACTAGTGTTGGCAGATACTCAAAGGCCTGGCGTGCGCCATTGCTGGGCACTCTGGCCAGGCTGCTGTGCAGAGGCCTGAAGATGGCTCTGCTGAGGGCTTCCCCTTGGTCCAGACCTGCCCTCGTTGGAGACGGTGGCAGAGCGGGCAGTGGGCTCCAGTGGGAGCAGGAGCAAACCACAGCTGCTGTCTCAGACATCGACTCAGGACATCTCTGAAGCGCCAAAGCAGCTTTTCATTTGAGGCTTGTAAGGGAAACTCTTCCCGATGAGGTAAGCGTGGAGGCCTGATCAGAGCCGGCAGCTTTGATGTTTCTCCTAACCCGCATTGTAGCTCTGGGCCAAAGGCTGGTAAGAGCTGCAGCCTGACTCCTGTGTTCATACAGGCTTTAAGCAGGAGCAGTGGGCAGGGTGGGTGTGGGTGGGCTTAATCTTCAGATGCTGCCTTGGACATGCCTTGTGGATGACCTGCTGTGGCCACACAACTAAGCAGGTGCTCTCAGTGNACCTGATGGAGGGAGGTGGGTGGGTGGGAAGAGGGGGGACTGGAGGGAAAATTGAGCACACACACTTATGCCTCCATCCCAACCAGTGCAATTTTTCTATTATGCTTTCATGCTTCTGGTGGAACAAAACTCTCTCTCTCTCTCTCTCTCTCTCTGTCTTGGACTCCCCTGTCCTGGCCCAGCAGTCTTCCTTGGTTGGTTTGAGCAGGGCTGAGTTGACTTGTACCTTGAAATCCGCATGATGACCTGAGGCCTGGAGCCCTGCGCAGAACAGGAGGCGATGGCATTGCCCCCGTGCAGGACAAGCGCAGCAGTGGCACAGGACTCCTTCCCCAAAGCTCACAGCTTGACCTGCTCGCTGTGGTGGGGTAACGCAGCGCTGAGGCAAACGCCCCGCCAGCAGCAACGTGGAAATTCAGCAAGAGCTGCCTGAGGAAACCAGACCAGAGCTGTGCATGCTTGCTGGCCCAATTTAGGAGGCAAAATGAGAGCTTTGCTGCTTAGGAGCAGGAAATAATCTTAAAAACGAAAAGCTTTTCTCAGCCAGCCTTAGCCTGTCAGGAGCCTTTAAATGTGGTAACAGAATCCTGGGGAAAGGAGAAATATGGCACAGAGAATTTTATTTAGCTTTCAAAAGGCTTTTGATAAAGTACCTCACGAGAAGCTATTAAAGAAACTTAGTCACCTCAAGGGCGAGGGGTAGAGTCCTCCTGCAGGTGGAAGCTGTTTGAGTTGGGAATTGGAGTCAAAAGTAACAGCCAATTCTTGGTGTGGAAAGAGGTTAATGGTGGGTTGGTCAGGTTCGGTAGGAGCCAGTGTTCTCTAAAAGTCCTAATGAGCTGGAAGAGGAGGGGAACAGCTGAAGATACAAGATTATTTAGGTTAGCTAGGAAGAGGGAAGGTGCCAGAAGCCTGGGGCAGTGGGAGGAGGTAATGGTTGGAGCTGCTGTGCTGGAAGGGGGCGTTTGTACGAATCGTTCACGGCCCTAAGCTGCATGGGCACTGCTGCAGCGGTGAATGCTCCAGCACCCCAGGGCCTGGGCCCAGACCAGCTGGTGAGGGGAGGGGAGACCTGGGGTCCCACCGGGGTTGCTGAAGCCCTGGCAGGTGGCACAGCGCAGTGGTGAGACATGCTTGTCCCTACGAGTCCTGTCTTTTCTGCCCTCTCCATTGCTGGCCTGTTGCTCCGTCTCCAGCACCTCCAATTTGACTCCCCCTTGGAAGTCCTACACCATACCCACATAAGGCTGGCGGGGGGTGTCTGTGGGGTGACCTAGGGTGGTGCTGGGACCCCAGCTCTACCTCATGGCCAGGAGCTGTGCTGGGCAGGGACCAGGTTGCAGCTGGGTGTACAGGGAGCCTCTCTCCCCTGTGTTACCGGTGCTGAGGCTGAGCCCCATAGCCGGCCCCTCTGCTCGCCTCTGGCGAAGGAGCAACTGCCCTCTCTGCTCAGTCCCAATCTGTCAGAGAAGCTGTTCTCCAACAGGAAAAAGGCAAATTAATCAAAGCATGCAGCATGTGAGCCACCCGCCTCTAATTGGGATCTTGGCGTGCAGCACGTAAATGTCATGCCGCTGCTGCCTCTGCGTGGAGGGGGCCCTCGGCACACGAGAGAAGCTGGGGGGGAGACGGCAGCCTTTCATTTCCAGCTGCCACCCTCTGCCAGCCAATTAATGTCGGTGCCCCCGGGAGCAGAGACCTCTCTCCTCCCTGCCCTGCTGCCGCTGCCCAGCTCCCGCAGTGGTAATGAGCGGGAGGCTCGTTACAGCCCACTCTGTGCACTCCGGCGAGCGCAGGGATTTGTTTCCCCACAGCATCTCGAAGAGAAGCACCTCATCTGTTCTCGGTTAGCTCCCTTGGCACCTCTTCCTTTTGCCTTTCAAGTGGTTGTTGCTGGCGCGCAGCACTGGTAGGAGCTGGCAGGGATCAAGCTGTTGTCCCTTGGCATCAGCTCCCGCCCAGCCAGGGGCCGGCATCCCGGAGAGGGCACCATGGGCCTTCCCATCTGCCCCCCATCTGAAGATCAACACGCTGTTACTCGCCCTCCGAGCACCCACCCTCCTTGCCGGGGTCTTGCCTACCCGTTCGGGCCAGGCTCCTCCAGCTGGGTGATGCCAGGTGGGAAGGACTGGAGGCCCCAAGCGTGGCCTGGGCAGGGTTCAAACCAGTCTGTGGGACGGGGAAAGTGTGAGCGATGGGAGATGTGAGCCCAGCAGGGAGCAAATGCCACCACGGGAAGAGGCAGCCAGATGCTGAGGGAGGACCCGTTGCTGGAACTGGAGTAACACGTGCGTGGAGAGCTGCGGCTGGGCTCTGCCGCCCCACTGAGCCTTCGCTTCGGCTGCAGCTGGCAGGACGGTGAGCTCTGGGCTGGCACGTGGTTTTTGGCAGCCGCTGAGGTTTCTCTTTCTGCCCTTGCGTCCAGCCTTGCTCCAGCTTGGCTGGTGGAGTTGGACTCTGGAGTCCCCGCTCTTTCCAAGCTTGGGAAAACCCTGAGGTTCCCTGACCATCCATCTTTACCCTCTGAGCTCCTAACTCCAGCGTTACGGAGGCCGGGGTAAATAGCAGACACTGTGCAAGCTGTGCAAAACCATGAGATGCCATGGTAACTTAGGCTTGGTCCTTTCTATTTCTTAGGCTCAACTACTTAAGGAAGTGATTGTCCCCCTGTACTCGGCACTGCTGAGGCCCCACCTCCAATACTGTGTTCAGTTTTGGGCCCCTCACTACAAGAAAGACATTTGAGATTCTGGAGCGTGTCCAGAGAAGAGCAATGGAGCTCATTGAGGGGTCTGGAGAACAAGTCTTATGAGGTGCAGCTGAGGGAGCTGGGGTTGTTTAGCCTGGAGAAAAGGAGGCTGAGGGGAGACCTCATCGCTGTCTATAACTACCTGAAAGGAGTTGTCCCAGATAACAAGTGACGGGACAAGAGGGAATGGCCTTAAGTTGCTCCAGAGGAGGTTTAGATTGGATATTAGGAAAAACTTCTTCACTGAAAGGGTTATCAAAGATTGGAACAGGCTGCCCAGGGAAGTGGTGGAGGTATCCCTGGAGGTATTTAAAAGACAGGTAAGATGTGGTGCTGAGGGACATGGTTTAGTGGTGGTTTTGGCAGTGTTAGGTTAATGGTTGGACTCGATGATCTTAAAGGTCCCTTCCAACCTAGACGATTCTATGATCCTATGTGTCCAGGCCAATATTCCCACCCACGTGGGTGCCACGGGTACGGCTTTTCCCAAACCCTTCTTCTGTGCCACGCGAATGGCAGACCAGCAGAGCTCTAGGTTGGGTGCCTGTCGCTTTGAGCATTGCTGGGTGCACAGGGCAAATGCTGTCCTCGTGTCTGCACTTTTCCTTGCGGCTGCTGGGGGAGAGGGAGGTCTTGAACATCTGGGAGAAAACAGGAGACCAGGACGGGGTATAGGGGCAGCTCTGTAGCTGCTCTGTTGTGAGTAAATCAGGGGAAGGACGAAGGGAAAGGGAGCAATAGGGGTTCAGCTGACGGCTCCTGATGTGCAATGGGCCCAGCACAAGCGGGCTTGTGCTCTCCAGTGCTCGCTGCTGTGTGTTAAATCAGCTCCAACATCCCTTACCAACACACATGGAGTGTCTGTACCGAGCTCTATCTCACATTGGTGTGTTTTCCTTTTTCTTTGAGGTCAGATCAGGTTGCCCAGCATTGGAAACCTGCTGCAAGATGGCATACTGCTGTCCTGCCAGAAGCGCCGCTGCCCAGAGCACAAGTGAGCAGAGCCAGGGCCCGGGTCTGGCCCCTTCACCTGCGTCCATGCAATTGCGTGGTGGTGGGCTCTGGGTGATTTCCAGGCGGAGAGGAGGGTGCCCGGGCAGGGGCTCTTGCTGTGCTCCCCCGGGAGCATCCCTGTGCTGGTGGGTCTCTCCCATGAACCTGTGTCTGTGAACCCAGGTGCAGGTGCCCAAGGGCAAGGGTGCTCTCCTGGGCTGTTTGAAAGGTTGATGCTCAGCAAACGCGGGCTTATGCCCTCCGCTGACAGCTTCTGTGTATGAACCTGGGTTAATTTGGTGCAGAGATGAAAATGTTTTTATCCTCGAGAATTTTGTGGCATGCGACTGCTGCCTCAGAGCAGGGAAAGCATGCCAAACCATGGCCCTTCCTGGAGTTTAATGCTGGACCACTGTTACCATCGTAGCTATTAAGGCCCATCCCTCGATCCCCAGTTCAATCATACAGTAATGTTCTGATAGGATCGGGGCTGGCTCTGATGGCAGATGGGCTCCAGTCCTTCCTTCGGCACGGCGCGGGGCACCGCCACCCTATTGCAGGGAAACTTTAATTTGCAGATTATTTGTTTCCCTGGCAGGCTTTGGAGGGGGGGGATGAGCGAGTTCCCGTTATCAGGGTGGTGGTTGCTGGCCGCTGACCAGGCACCGCTGAAAACCAGAGCCCTTTGCTGGGCTCTGTCACGCTTTGCTGGCTGGAATCCAAACACAGCTTCTCTCCTTCCCCCGGGTCCCTTGTCAAACCTCCCCAAGGCGCTGCAGCCATGGCTCTGCCCTTTCCCTGGCGGTCATTACCCCTGGATTTACTCGCTCCTGCTGGGCAGGTCTGTACCCCCACCGAGGTGGGCATCCATCCGTGGGGTCCCCGGCCTGTGCTCCGTGCCTGGGCCAGTGCTGCAAACTCCGTCCCTCTGCTGTGAGCCCTGCTTTGGCTGCAGGCACAATTGGAAAAGGCTCAAAGGGGCTAATGAAGACTGACTGGCAGCGACCGGGGAGGCTGACATTAAAGCATTTAAGTGCTATGGTGGTATGGAGGGCTGCACTTAACTGTCTGCCCACTGCAAAAGTTCCCATGGAAGCCCTGCCAGCAGCCCCCTGCTAATCACCTACGTTAAAGCAAACGCTAATTAAAACAATTATTTAGGGAGGGATTGAGGCTGGTCCTGCTGCATTGCTGAGGGGGGGAGCAAGCATAGCCATGACAAAGCAGCTTTTGGGCTGCGGGACCCAGTGTGACCAGCAGTGACAAGTGGCACTGGGAAGGACAAGGTGGTTTTGAAATGCACAGGGAGTAACTGAGCCATGGGGCACAGCCTGTGAGGAAGAGGAGGAGAGCTGAGCATGCGGAGACAGCAGTAACCTCTTTTCCCGCTCCACTCTCACTCAGCGCGAGGTGCTGCCCTGCACCCAGCCTTTCCCACTTGGCTCCATCTCCAGTGGGAGCGAGGATCCCGCACCAGGGACCCTTTATTTCAAAGCCACGTGAGCTCCTCTGCAGTGGCACCGGCTCTGCTGCAGCAGGCGAGTGCCACCATTGGGGTAGGGGGGCTTGGGCTGCTCCCCCCAGCGCTGCAGCCCCGGGCTGAGTGGTTGGCAGCACTTGGGGTGCAGTGACCCAGGAGAAGCCCCAGAGATGGCTTTGCTCTGGAGGCGCTGAGGGGTGGCTAAACCCAGCATTGTTTTTTTGATGAGACCTCAGATTTGGTTGACAAAGGTAGCTGCGTCGGCATAATATGCTTAGGCTCCTGTAAGGTATTTGACATAATACTTCCTGACAGCCTGATCGGAAATTAGCCCTATACAGCACTCTGTGGGTTTAATGCAGCTAAGTGCAAGGCTGTACGTTTGGGGAGGCAGAATGTAGGTCGCAGTGGTGAGACGGGGCTGCACGCCGCAGGCGGCCAGGCGAAGGTCAGGGTGGCTGAGGTCCGAGAGGCACAAGTGGCACCAGTGGATCCCATCCTGCTGAGCTTGTTGACTAGAAGTTGCTTTGGAAATCAAACTTGGGGAATAGCTTAGCTGAAACCCCACCGGGACTCTGAGATGCCACGAAAGAGCTGGCTCGGGGACATCAGCCAGCAGTCAGTAAACCACCTGCAGGTGAAATTGGTGTCCAGGTCCCCCATGTTGCTCCCTGCCCCGCTGCTGTCTTGGCTTGCGCTTGCCCCCCGCAGGCCCTCGCTGTGGGCTCAGCAGGACGGGACACCTCCTCCCCCCGGGCTGCTCCAGGCTCCTGTCCCCTGCTCCCTTCCCTGCCCTTTGGCCCTTACCCCCCCCAGGTGATTTTTCTCTAGCAACCGCCTCACGCTCTTTTTCTTTTCTTCCTCTCTGGAGTGTTATTTATCTTATGCTCATCAGCGAAGCGAGCATGGGCTTTCCTTCCTAGGACAGCTGCTTCCCATGCAGCTGATGGGACTGGTGGGAGTGGGACGGTCTGGAGATGATGCTCGCTGGAGCTCGGATCCATCCGCGGGGACACCTCAGGGTGGTGCGGATTCGTGGGCTCTGCCAGTTGAGAGCTTAGCCAGGCTGCGAGTGCCCACATCCTGCTCATGCCGTGGTGGTGGGGGCACGTCGGCCACCCAAAATGTTGCCCTCGGGTCCACTCTGCATGGACCCACCCTGATGCTGCCGGCCCCAGCCCCGCTGCCTGCACAAATACTAGCTTAAGGGACGGCGAATGGCCCTGAAACTGCCAAGATTCCTCCCGCCTCAAGCAGCCCCTGCTCCATCTTCATCAAGGCTGTTTAAGGCCATCCAGATGGCCTAATGGACCTCATCAAAGTACAATTTGTATTGCAGTGCACGGCTATTTGAAGCATCCCAGCTCAAGGCTGGCGGTAACGCTTTGGCCGGGCCAGCGGCACATCTGCCTCAATTCATTGAGGAGGTGATGGATGGAGGGACTGGAGCCTGGCAGGGGGAGGCTGGCCCTCACCCGGGGGTGAGGAGGGACCTGGGGGGCTTTTGCCTGGAGGCTGTGGGCTGGTGCTGCTTGGGTGTCCATGAGGGGTTGTCAGCTATAGCTGTAGGGATGGATGCAGGCGCAACAGGTCCCTAACCTTTAGGAAACAGCTGGGAAAGCCTTTTGAACCCCTTCAGGAGCAAGGGCTCTGTCTTGCCAGCTTCCTTATCCACAGCTTGCAGCCTTGCTGGTTTGGTGCCGGCCCTTTGCAGTCCCAAGGGGTCGCTCCTCCCTGCTGGCATCTTTAGCTCTTTGGGGAGTTTAAGTGCTGCTTTGCTTTGCTCTACCCTCTCTGGACAGGCTCTGTGTGCTGCAAGGGTCCTCCTGCACCATCGCCCGCAAGGGTGAAGTGCTCCTGCCCCACGCCTGAGGTGGGAGAGGTCTTGTCCCCTGTGCTGGGGCTGTTGCCACGTTTCCAGGCAGGGTCTCAGGCCCAGAACAGGTGGAGTAAGTAAATTTTCATAAATTTTTCATAGTTTTACCCTCCAAACAAGTAAAACCACAGCTGCTTACTTTCCTCTTTTGAAATATTATCACTGAGATGATGTATTTTTTAATTTCAGTGATAAAACCTATTTAGGGTCAGGTGCTCAACTGAGTACGGATTAATTCAGTTCATCAGAGCGCAGTGTCCCTCCATAGAGAATCCACCCTCAAAATGCGTTGCTCTGACTCAGGTAGCTCTGAAAAATCTATGAAAATAGATTTTCCCCATTTTACGGTAGCAAGAGGGGGAACCTAATTATTTTTTCACTGTATTATGGGAGTGCCTGCCATCCCACTCCACAGCAGCACCTGGGGGATGCTGGCACGCCACAGTAGCCGGGGGGAGAGCGGCGCAGGCAGGAGCGCCTGCGGGGGCAGATGCACGAAGGGAGGCTGGAGGAGCTGGATAAGGGTGGCTGGGCCACGGAGAAGCAGCTGGCAAAGGTACAACCAGAGCGTGGGGAGACGGGTGCTGTGAGCTGGGGTCTGAAGCCCCCCCCTGCTCCTGCGGTGACCTTGGCCAGATCCCACCCAGGCCACAGTGGCTGTTAACACCCCGTCTTCAGCGAGGCAGGTGGAAGCACTTGCTCTCTAGAGGTGTTGGCAGCTCCTCTCCTCGCCCTCCAGGTTGCAAGGCCGTGTGCCCGCTTCCCCCTTGGAAGGGGGTCGTGGTCCCTCACTGCCCCCGGCTGGGCCCTGGCTCTGCCCAGCCGTGTCCCTCGCTGCGGCTCCATCCTCCAGACTAATCACCCAGGGGATGGAAACTAAGTCCCATCACAGGCTCGTTTTCATTAATAAAAACACCGGGCTGGGCTGGGATTTTTATTTATGTTGCTGATGTGATTACCCGCCTCCCACCCACGGCTCCCCCAGCCCCTGCCCGGTGGGGAGGGGGATGCTCCACGTGGGTTAATGGGCTCCCACGGGTGCCTTTGCTCTGTGCTGTGCTCAAAAAATCCCAAATCCTCCATCATCCCCACCCTGGGTGGCTCCTCAGCCAAAACCTGCTCCGTCTGCTGGGACGGGAAGCTGCAGCACTGTCACAGGGTATCCCCCCTGCCACCAGTGAGGGTCTCGGAGCTGGGTCACCAGCCAAATTGCCAGCCAGGGGCTGGTGTGGGGCTAGTGCCAGGGCAGAGCAGGAGCTAGCCTGGCTGCAGGGAGGAGGAGGAGGGCTGCGTATAGGTGTTCGTGTGTGTGCACGCGCGCACACGTGTGTGAGTGTGCAAGGGAATGCCCGTGGAGGGGAGAGGGGCTGCAGCACGGGAAGATGGATGGATGCATGGAGCTGGGCTGGCAGCCTCCTGCCCTCTTCCTCCTTCTCCTGTGCTCTCTGCCCTGAGAAGCCTTATTTAAATAAATGATGCAATTACTGGGAATTAAGGGGAGGTGAGGGATCGATGCCAAAACGGAGGCTGCTCATTTCCAACTTCCCCACATCCTTCAGGTTTTTCTGTGTGCCCTCTCCCCCTCTATCGAGTTTTCTCTTCCTCCCAGTGAAATCGTGGGAGGGATGGACACCTGCCTGGCTGGAGACTCCTTCCCCCCTCCCTTGGTGTCTTCTTCCCTGACCGAGCTGGTTCTTTCACTGACTTTTTGACTTGTGCCTCCCCTTGCAGGGGCTCGTGCCCTCGTGCCTCCGCCTTCCCCGGGGTCCCCAGCTCCGGGGTGAGTGGTCCCAGGGCTGCAGGGCTGTGCCTTGCGGGCGGCCCCGGCCCTGCTGCCCTCCCGCTCCGCTGCAGCCCCCTGCTCGCCTCCCAGTTCCCCGGCAGACACAGTAGTGAGATTATCGTAATGATGTCCGACAAGGCAGTATCAGGAATTATGCTGATAAATCTAAACAGACAGCTTATAAAAAAAAAAAACCAAAACACAACTACAACTGAACCCAGGCCTGTAATTTAATACAGGGTTATTAGCCTGGCCGGCAGAGAACAGAGCTCTTGCATCCTGCAGCCTTGAGTCTCCTCCGTCCCTGGCTCTGCCTTGAGAAATGGCCTTTTGCCATAACAAAAAGACTTCAGCCAGGTTTTTGTCTCGACCTGGGGCAATGGAATCTCCTTGGCGAGTGCTGGGGCTGGGTGGGGGGTACAGACCCGGGGGTGAATGGGAGACCCCAACGACAGAGGACTGCCTTCGTCTCCGCAGCTCAGTACCCACCGCCAGCCCACCCTGGACCCTGGCGTGGAGTCTGCTGCCTGGGGTAAACTTCAGTGGGAAGAGGCTGGGGGGGAGCACGGGTGAGGAGAGGGGCAGCCATGTGTGCGGGAGCTGTGAATGCCAGGGGGCTGCCCGCTGTCGCGCTCGGCACCTGTGGGATGAAGGCAAGTGACTGGCAGCCGGGGCCCTGCCCTGTGCCAGCCCCACAGCTGGGCCGGGTCCCTGCCGGGTGCAGGGCAGGGGCAGCATCTTTCTTGGGAAAGAAAGGATCTGCTTTGTTCTGGTGGTATTAAATGCTTTCTTGGCACAGCGATCGCTGATTGCTGTTTTACCTGCTGTGTTTTTTGCACGCTCGCTGTGATCCGCTTGGTTTCCTTCCCCGTGAAGGGGACTGTAGGCAGCATTAACACTAACGGGGCTCTGTGCGAGGTAAATATGTGTGTGGGGAGCACAAATCCTGTGCAAATGGGGGGCTGAGCTGGGCTACCTGGGGTGAGATGCACGCACATAGAGCTCTTTGTCCCCCAGCAACGATCTCAAACCAAGGGAAACGCACCTTTTAAATACAGACATTTAAAACAGTGGGTGCATTAAAGCAAATATTTATTAGGCTGTGCGTGTATTAGAAGGCAGGCTCCACCAAGCTGCTCAGTGAATTAAATCTGATGGCAGAGCGACTGAGCTGCAGGCAGAGCTGCCGGCTCCCTGACCTGGGGGGAGGAAAAGCCCGGGGGGGCTGCAGGAAGCCCCGGGAGGGGTTTGGGTTTGCCTCGGTGCCCCTAGTGCGGGGAGCTGGCAAGCCACGAGGCGGCTGTGATGGGTGCTCAGTGCCTGCCTGGGGCTGGGGCTTGTCTCCTCGCTTGGGACGAGTTTCTCCTCCAGCGAGTGGCTGCCTGTACCAAAGGTGGTCTTGGCTCCATGAAGTTTGTGGGGTTTGGGGGGCTTCCCTCCCCCTGTAGCCCGGTGTCTCCTGCAGCCGTCCTCCTCTCCTGCAGCTCTGCAACGGACACTGGCACCTTCTGTAGAAGCCACCAGCCCGTGGGGATGGTGTGGGCTGACACCCAGAGCTGGAGGGTGTTGCCACGGCAGGTAGCCCAAAAGACTTTGGAGGGCAGGCAGCAGCAGCCGGGCTCTCCCGTTGCCCAGTGGGCTGCTGAGGACCCTGCACCCTGCTGGGGAGGGAGGCTGAGCGCTCACCACCGGCGAGGGAACCGCTGTGCATGTAAGCGTGGGGGTCAGTGAATTCGTGGGTTAGTGATTTCGGGAACCAACGAAGTAGCAAATTAGAAAATTAACAAGTCAGACTGATCTGTTAGAGGGGGCTTGAGCCCCTGTCCGCTTTTTCCCTGATGGTCAGGCAGGAAGCCGTGTGGGAACGTGCCTGGGACAGGGGCCCGGGGAGCACAGGGGCCGGCTGACAGCAGCCGGCCACCGCAGGCAGGCACCATGTTTCACCGCACGCCAGCCAGCTCCGCAAGCCAGACCTGGCCCACGGGCACAACGGTCACCGGGGAGATGTGCTGTCTTCTGCGGCGGTGTGGGAAGCAGCAGGGGAGCAGTTCAAGCCTACGTTTCCACTTTCTTCTTCTTTTTTTTTTTTCTCCTTTTTTTTTTTTTTTTTTTTTTTTATTATATAAAAAAAAAGATTTCGAAAANTTTTGGATAATAGATATAAAAGAAGTGATTCAGAAACACTTTCCCCCTTCCATTACCCAGAAAGCAAATAAGAGTTGCAAGAATGGGGACTGCAACAAAACAATTATATTGAGATATTCGAAGTCGTGCTTATGTGGCAAATGTGACAAAATTGAGCGCAACCTTAAAATAGCGGCAGAAGCAGCAATCTTTTAAAACACAAAAAGCAGATGATTATTGACTGAAGAGATTGCAGCACGGCGGGCTGGGCGGCGGGCTGTTGTGTTTAACTCTCTCCGGAGGTGCGTGCTCCCTGTGCCTCCCTGAAAGCCGCAGCGGGCGCGGGCTGTGGCTGCCCTCCCGCTTTGGATGAGCTCAAGCTATCGGCGATGCCCAACGGCCGACTTCCTGAGGGCTGCCATCAGGTGAGACGAAGTCTAGAGTTTCTCCTGCTGTGCTCCCTTGCCTGAGTTAGGACACTGATATTTTCAGTCAAGACGAGGGCACGGGTATCTGGTGGTCCCCTGGCTGTGCCCCCAGGGTGAGTGGGGGTCACTGGTGCCACTGTCACCTTGGCTGCTGGGGCCGCACCTGCTGCGTGGCTAAACATAGTCACCCGCTCCCCGGGGATGGGGCTCTGCCTTCCTTCACTGGTGCTAAAAATGACATTTTTCCAAATAATGAAAGAATCTTTCATTACCCTGTCTGTCCAAGCAGCCCGGGAGGCTGGGAAACAGCTGAGCACTAAGTGATGTGTCTAATGCGGCTTCAGCGTCGGTATTTTTGTTCCTCCGTCTCTGGTCCAGGCATCCCATGAAGCATGAGAAGATGTGGCTGTGGATGAGTCCTGAGGGCCTGGCCAAGGTAGCAGAGCATGGCTGGGTGCCTTCGGTCGCTTCCTTTCTCGGGAAGGCGGCAGCAGCCCTGCTCCTCCTCAGGCACTGCAAGTCCTCCTGCCCTGCTTCCCTACAGCATCGCTTGCTTCCTGCAGCGTGGTTTTGTCCCAGCATGTTTTGGGTCCTGGCTCACCCCTCATCCATGTCCTCCCACAGAGCTCCTGTCTGGGGCACTCATGGGGCCGTATGTGCCCGCTGCTGCCCCTGGGGACAGCTGGGATGAGGGGGAAAGGCCAAAGGGGATGGTGCTTGATGGGGAAGAGGAGGACTTGTGCTCACACCATCCTGTGTCTCCTCAACTGGAAGAGCAGCCGTGGGATGCTCCAAGCAAACATGGCCTGGGAGTGATATTTATTTCAGAACCTTTAACCTGTCCTGAGCCCCTTTACGAGTGTGCCATCCTGTGCCCTTAGGCAAACTATTAGGAGAGAGGCAGGTGACCTCAAGGTGCTGTCCCCTCTCCCACGGGGAAGACGCTGGCCCGGGGGAATGACCCACGTCCCCCGAGGGCTGTGTCTCACCCACCAGCATGTGCAGGGCAAGAGCCCACCCAAGGGCAGGGAGACTGAGTTACTGCCCTGGCATTTAGACAGCTGCCTCCTGCCAGGCAATGCCAGCTCCACCCCAGCGAGCCAAGGGGCTGCGTGCCCGGGGCTTGCCCTCTGCCCTGGTGATCCCTCCAGGGTGCCTGCGGTGTCTCCTCGCGTGGCCAAGAGCAGGCAGAGTGGCTGCTCCTCCTCCCTGGGTCGACACTTTAATGCTCGCACGGACTGCTGAGCGAAGCCTTCACGCCTGTCTCCCACGGCAGGGGGATGCTGAAGGGCTGAGCTTTTCTCACTGTCACTGGCTGGTTTTTCCCTCTCTGCCTCTCCCTTTATGAGTTGGGTTTATTTTGTTGTTGGGCTGATAGACGGATTAGCATTTCTCACCAGGCTGACTACCAGAGGGTTATTAAAAGTGATTTGCAATGTAAATACTTTCATCATCAACCACATTTTCTTTAGACTAGGGTTGACTTTTATGAATATTAAAGCCGTGCGGATGGGTTCCGTGGGTTTGTGGGAGTACGTCTGTCGGAGAGAGGGGGGGCCGGCTGCCTGCGCTGTGCTGGGAGAGGCAATCTGGATCCGCCTGAGGGCAAAGGGACCTGGTGCCGGAGGGAGGGAAGTGGAGCGTGAAAGGGTGTGTGCGAGGCAGAAAGAAAACTTGAGCGCCTTGGAGAGGGACAGAAAGAAAGGAGAGGGAGCATGCGAGCGTATGCACGAGGGCATCTCTCTGAGGGGGGACAAGCTGGGGCCGGAGTGTTTTTGCTGGAGACCGGTGCGGCTGCTGGGCTGGGGAGGGCATGCGGAGGGAGGGGGAGGCCTGGCCAGAGCTGGTGGTGAGCAGGTTTGACCTCAGCAGTGCCGGAGGTGTGTGTCTGAACAGACACGTGCCCCATGTGCTCCAGGGATGGGTGACAACTGCTCCTTCACCTGCAGAGTCCCTGCCACGAGTGTGGGGCTGCAGGGTCCCCCGAATCCCCCAGCAGCCACAGGCTGGCGTTGTGTGCCAGGAGCCAGTCCTGGCTGCTGCCTTCTGTACGCTGCGCGTGTGAGTACAGTTACCGGGAATCTCTCAGGGATAATGGGTGGATGATCCCAGGCCTGTGTGAGAAGACAGAGTAAATGACCCATAACTGCCTTCCCTGCTCTTCAAATGTACCCATCTCCTGAGCGCCCGCTCCTCTGCCTCAGGATGGCTATGGATGGGAGCTGTAACAAGCCAAGATGGAGCATCAGGGTGGCTACTTGCCGCTGGCTTTTGCATCTCAGGGGCAGAGGGGAGAGGAGTGGCTTTGCCTGTTTATAGGTGTTTGTGTTGTTTTGGTGTGAGGGCAATTTTTGAGATGGAGGAGCCTGATGGAGCATTGCCAACTGATAATGGAAGAGCAGCAATTGTTGATTAGACAGGCACAGCAAAGCTCGTGGGCACGGCTAAAATGAAAAAAAAAAAAAAAAGAAGAAAGACAAAAAAGACAAAAAAGCCATCCAGAAATAGAGGATGGAAATGCAGTAATGAAAAAAAGGGAGATGTGCCATTACGTGAAAAACAGCCAGCTCCAGGAGTATCCCAGATCCCTAAAAGGGGATGTGTGCTGGCTTTTACTCCCCAGGTAGCTGCCAGACCAAGCTGTGTCAGTCAAGCAGGATGGCAGGAGACCCAGACTGTTACAGGTCCTAATCCCAAAAGAGAATAAGGAAGGCCCTTCCTTTTCTTGTGCCACTGAACATGAAGGCAGGTTAGCCTCTGGCTTCTGATATGGCTTCAACCACAAGTCCCTCCGATCCCACCCTCCAGCCTGGCACAACGTATCTGGCCAGGGGAAGGGTTGGAGCTGGGGTCAGAGTTATTGATTTTTCATAACCAGTGTCTACATGGCCTAAGAAGGAAGGTGATGTCACTTTGGTGACAGCAAGAGGGGATGGTGAAACTCGCTGGCAGCCCATGAGCACGGAATGCACGAATATGTCAAGGCAAGAAATGCAAGTGCTATCTTTAATTGGAATGTGTTTCTGGAGTCTGGGCTTTCAGAAACTCTACTTCTTCTGACTAATGAGAGTGCATAAAGCTAGGCTAAGAGTTAGAAGCTGAAAAGTTTTGTATTCAATTCGGTTACACATTTTTATCTCCATGACTGATCAGCTTTGGAAGAAGACTTCTTGCTGTTCATTACAGTCTTTTGTCTGTCCATGGGGAGTGGTAGTTTGAAACAAGAGTCCAATCAAATAACCCAACCCCAGTGCAATCAAATTGTCTTTGAAGCAGATATTTCCTCAGTCTGATGAGTTCACCCAGAGCGTGGCAAAGGTTTTTTTCACATTAATTTTTT
>VYZM01015413.1:342092-361847 GCA_013398915.1 Dromas ardeola
GGCCCCCCCGGAGAGTCCCTGCGGGGGGGAGGAGGGTGAGGGGGGGGGGCCAGCATGGCTTGAGGGTGCATGGGGAGGGGGTTGCGCACCCCCGGTCGCCCCAGGAATGGGGAGGGGGTGTCTCTCTGACAACTTTCCCGCACTCCTGCGTCCCTCCGGAAACCCCGGGGGTATCCCGCGCGTCGGGACCCCCGCGTTGGTTCACCGCCCCGGGATGTGTGGAGTCGTGCAGGGCTGCAAGGGCACCGGGACGGGGTCTGGCACCCCCCCTTCCCTGCTCCCATCCAAATCGACACTGCTCCTCGGGATCCGTGGTCCAAGGCACCTCGGGTCCCTCTGATCACCTAGGGACTGGCCCTGTCAGCACCTTACCACGGGCATACAAGCAGCCTGCACCCCCGGGGGCAGGCACCCCCCAGTGGGGAACCCAGGGCGGGGGTTATTTGCTCCCCTGTTACCTCCTCTTGGAAGGAGATTTGTTTTCTGGGCAGGAAACTACCTGCATGCTTTCTTTGCTTCCCTCTATATTCCAACAAGAGCAGCAGGGACAAGATCCCGTATCTTTTGGGTACTTTGTCCCCAACCTGAACAAAACCCCTCTGGCCCTTGTGGCCACCTCCCAGGGCATGACTAGGCAGAAGTCCCCCTACCTCCCTGCAGACCCCTTTGCTGGGCTGGGCATTGCAAGGGGGGCAGATCTTGCCCCCTCTCTCCCTAGGTGTGGATCCCATCTGCCCTGTAGCCCTTGGTGGCTCCACTGTGCCATCCCCACTGGTAAGAGCAGACCTGCCCCGTTGCTCTCTGTGGCCCATCATGGCCAAGAGTCGGGCAGCCCCACCCTTCTTTTCTCCCCCAAAATGACATTGGCTTCAAATTAGGGGACAGTTCTTGTCACATTTTTAAATCAAAGCAGCAATGTGTTCTCTTATGTCCTTCTTTAAACCCCTCTGACTGTGATGTGGCCACATTTTCTACCTGGGCTTTGCAAAGACCAGGGCTAGGGAGATATTTTCCCACCTGAAGAACAGCTAGCGTTCCTCTGTGCCCTGCTGGTGGCTGGCAAAGCTGGTGGGCTCTGCTTGGGCTTTTGGAGTCTCCCTGCTTTGTCACAGGTGCCTTAAGTGACCTCCGAGGGCGGCTCAGCCTCTCCTGCCACTACTTGCAGGATGAGCAGCGGGGCTGGGAGGGCTGGTACCCACCCAGTGGGGTGGCTTGTGGATGCTGGCACTGTCTGTCAAAATAGTCAGATGCCAGGGTCCTAGAGCCCAGGCTTTCGGTGAAACATCACCAGTGACAATGGTCACATTGAAATCACAGGTGACAGCAAGAAGCTTTTTGCTGTCACTACTGCTGGGCATCACCTCCTGCTTCCTAACGCCTTGACTTCTGTGATCTGAGCACCTGCTGCTGCTCTCCAGCCTGGACTAGGCCCCTCATAAGGCATTCCAACAGACAACAGGGCATCCAAGGGGGTGACTTCACCCATACAGGGAACCTAAGAAATAGCGACCCATTCCCAGTTCACCCCTCAGCCGGGCTGGTGGCCAGCGGGCAGAGCCCCTGGGTGGGGTCGGGAGCAGGTATGTGTGTGGGGGTGGTGTCCCTGTGCATGGTAGCCTCCGGTTCCAGTAGGAACCAAGACAACGCGCCCTTGCTTAGAGCAAGTTCCCAGGTCTGCCAGCTGGAGCGGCAGCGGTCCTGGGAGTGACCCGTTGAGTGCACAGCAGGAATCTGGTGGGAGAAGGAGGAGGAGGGCTACCAGTAAAAGCAGTTTGTTTATTCACATAAGGGGCATACCCCTCTCAGCGGGTCAGTCTGGTTTCTTTCATAGAAGAGAAATGAACTGAAATGATTAATTAACGCTGTGATCCAATTACTCTGAGTTTGCAGAAGGAGCATGGTTTTTCTCTTTAAACTGTCCCCACGAGGATCCTATTGATACCAGGTTTTGTCATGGTTGTGACTTTGTATTTTTTTGTTTGTTTGTTTGTTTTTTTAAATTAAAATGGCAAACATCTCCCCAGGAAAAACAAAAAAAAAAGACAAAAACAGGGAATAAAAATAGTGAGACCACGACGAGCGGCGGATGCAGAGCAGTCCCTAGCACACCTCCGCTGTGGAGCCCTTCTCTGCCTGCCCTGCCGAGCCCTGCCCGGCAGCACCCACAGAGGTGAAGAGGGTTGGTTTAGCGCCCAGCCGAGGTGGCAGACGCAGCTCTGCAAAGGCAGCGGAGAGAGCGGTAGCGAGAGGAGAGGGAAATGGAGGCTGTTTGCAAGGGGCTGCTGCTTTCTGCACAAAGACATCTTTCCGCATGCACGTAGACGCAGCAAGAGTTTCATGTGCGCAATCTGACCCCTTCTCTTTGGCACACTAAATCAGGGCTTTGATGAGCACCTTCTGGAGAAGCAGGCGTTGTCCTTGAGCAGGTCTATGGTCGGTCTGGCACGGGGCTATGCCCTTGTTGCTCTCTGGTAAGCCAAGGGAGGAGGTCTGATTTGCATTTCAGCATCCATTCTGGGCTGGGTCTAAAACTGTGTATTTTGGACGTGTGTTTTGGAGACATGTGAGGGTGTGGGACCTGGTGCAGCCAAGAAGTGAAAGTTTGTACCAGATTGTTCCCACCTACTTCCCCTCCTCTCTTCATCAGTCCCCCAGCATCCTCCACTGACTGCTCTTTAGCCCACCTTAGCACCAGTGCCCATCACGAGTGTGCCAGGTAGTGGTGGGGCTTAGAACCTGGGCCATGTAGAAGCTTCTTCAAACCAGCATTTGGAGCCCCGCCAAAGCAATCCCTCTTCTGAGGCATTCGGGCGACCAGTTAGAAAACAGCTGTCAGTTTCTAGGAAGACTCACATGCTCTCCTGCCCAGGGCCCCAGCAGGCTGGTCGGTGAGGGTCTTACTGGGTGGCTGTTACCTAACTCATAGCCAAGTGGAGGAGTGTGCCAGTCCTGACCATGCCCCGGGAGAGCACTGCCCACCACGACATTCCTTTAACCCTCTAGGCGTGGGAAAGGCTTGCTGCATCCAGACCCTTGAACATACAGAGTTTGGCCCTTGCGCTATATTCAGACAAATTCATTTGCTGAAGCTTCAAGGGCAATTTAGGCCCTTTTGGGGTGAGTGTCTCCCCACTTGGGGTGAGTGCTCCCCGTGCAGGGTTGCCCACTACACCAGGATTTTGCTGGTGCAGGAGCATAAGGCAGGGTGTCTCACCTACAGGTCCCCCCCTTGATGTTTTGCAGCAGGGTTTTAGCAGCAGAGACGCAACCAGCCCCCGTTTCCCCCCGGCAGACACCCGGGTGTCCCCACCTTGTGTGCGTGTTGGCATCCATCCCACTTTCCCTGGGGATGGATGCGCCAGTCCTGCTGGGCCTTGACTCTGGGCCAGGATGCCGTCATTTGACCTGGCTTCAGACCCCAGCACAGTGCGCGTTGGCAAGTGAGGTTCTGCTGGAGACGTTCCCCATCCCAATCCCTTGCGTGCTGGGCACAGCTGCTCACGCCTTTGCCCTGGGGCTGCTCCCAGGACCCTCCAGAGATGCCTTCAGCCCGGAGGCTGCACTGCATGGAGGGGGAACTCAAACAAAGACTCAGTTTATACCTTGTAAAATGTAAGTTTGCTGAGAAAATTAACTTCACCGGCCTGTCCAAGCCTCCAAACGCAATGGCTGCAGGCGCAGAGTCTTGTCCCTCTGACAGTCCCTGAAACTATCGCTGGAAGTCCTGCAAATTAGAGCCATGGGAGTGACACCGACCCTCCTGTCTCTTTGTGACCCTGTCCCCATCGCCCCAGGCATCCCGTGCCCCACTCAGTGCATGAGGCAGCAGCAGAGGTGCCCAAGTGCCCCGTCCCCTTCCCGTCCCCCCCTGCCCCAGCGTAAGGCAGGGTGAGACGTGCCAGTGCAGAGGACCCGCACCCACCCCGGGCGCTGTTTCCGTGACTCAGAGAGGGCTGGAGAGGGATGCGGGGGAATCACAGGGCTGTTTGCTTGTCTTCAAGAGCCTTGCAGAGGAGTTTCATCCTAGGTCAGCTGGCGCAGGAAGAGCAGCAGCTGGGAAGTTTGTCCTTTAAAGGCAGGACTCAGTGTAAACCATGGAGCTCCTCGGACGCAGCACGCTCGGCCGGAGCTATCGATGTGGTGCTAAGCCGTTGAGGCTAGCTGTGCTCCTCTAGCCAAGAAAGCCAGGCAGAGAAGCAGCCCCTCTGCTATAACTGCTGTTAAATCTAATGTATTTTCTGGTACCTTGCAGCTCGTAGCAGCAGCATGTCCTGGCACTGCTGCAGCTGGGCAGGAGGCAGCGGGGGACTGGCACCAAGTGCCTCAGCTGGAGGCGTCTGGAGGACGGGGGTGAAGTGTCATCTGCAGGTTTAAGGCTTGCGGCGGACTTGGTTTATGTTGGCTGGTTAATGGGTTAATGTCTTTAGGCTCTTCAAGCAGAATTAGACTCATTCGTCTGTGGGAAACTCAGCCCTCCAGTTGTGCAACACCGAGGTCTGAAAACATCACTCTGCAAACACAATGTCCCAGGCCCTGGCGTCCGCTCCGGGTCGCGGGGCAGCTCTCCAGAGGCATGCATGGCGCCTCGCTTCGGTGAATCCCCGCTCGCAAACCCTCCCGATGTTGATGTTAGCTGGGCCCCCCCCACGGGCAGCGTGGCAGGCTGGCTCTGCCGTGGAGGGACAGGCATCCTCCAGGCATCCTTCGGGGATCTTTGCATGACTGAGAGGGGAAGGAACGTACCCTGCATCTCCCCATCTCTGGTGCCCTGGGGGTAGTTTAGATCCCTGCTCTGCTGGCAGTTGCATCATGTGCAGTCCCAGTTAAAGCCAAAAAAGTGCATGCATTTGTGCAGAGAGGAGTGGAGAGCAATGAAACCCTACTGGCATCAGCCTTTCCCTAACAGGCGTGAGTTGCCTGGGCGTGGGTCTGCCTTTCTGCAGCACTTAGGAGCAGCATCTAGTCATCTGTAGGCTGCTTGCAGAGCTCAGATCACCCACCACAGCCCGTAAGCGATGCCCAACTCTTGAAACCCTCTGCTACCATGTGCAGTTGCATGCAATGAGGTGGCTAAAACCCCTGCCCAGTGCTGCCTGTGCCATTAGTGTTGGGCCATGACAGGCCGGAGACCACTGTCCTGTGGTGAGAGAGGTGACTCCTAGGCAGAGCTAGGCTGCCCGAGCAGGAAAGCTGCAGTCCATGATGGTTTCCAACCCCAGCACGTTTCCCACTCTTCCCAGCCAGGAGCTGGTGGGACCCTCCAGGGAAGACATCAGGGAGACGTTTGCAGGTCTCTGCTTGAGGTTTCTCCCTCTTGGAATTGTTTCTTTGGGTTCTTCTGTGGGGGAGATAGGTAATCTGTCCCTCCAGCCTGAAGCTATTCACACCTCTTTCCTCTCCCTCCCTCCCCTCCTCTGTTGTCACCATGTTTCCTACCTGTTCTCCTCCCCTGGCCCCGACGTTTCCTGTGCTGCCTCTCCATGCCCTAGGCTCCCCTGCCCACCTTCTGCTGCAGCTCCTGTCCTTCACTCTGTCCCCTTGCTCAGGCGTCACCTCCAATGCCAAACCCTCTGGCAGGTCTTGTGGCCAAGTGGGGTCTAATATTTTCAGTTTCCTTTTTCATTAGCCCCCCAAAGATTCCTCTCTGCTGTCTGTCCCTGGGACGAGGGCTCTCCTCTGTCACATCCATATCCATCTGGCAGGGCCCTTGCTCTTGCCCTTGCCCGATTTTCTGCCCTTGGCTCAGGGCATCAGCTCTCTTTTCTCTCACCCACTGCTCACCTGGTTTATTCATCCTCTCAAAGCCCTGCAGAGCCTCGCCCTGCTCCGTGGGGCCAAGGGCCTTTCATTCCCGTTGCCCACTCTTTAAAATTTCAGATGAGCATCATCTCAGTTGGTGTTTTCTCTCTGTGGTGCCTCAGCTCTGGGAGGAGTTGCTTACAGAGAAACATGCCTCCCCCTGCTCCAGCCTGGGACAACGCCACATCTCTGGTTGCCGGAGCTGTGTCCCCACCCCATGGCCCGTGGGGACCCCAGGGAGAGGGCAAAGAGGGTGGGTGCAGGGTGCTGTGTCTCTGCATGGGGGCCAGCCCCAACCTCGCCCAGTGCCAGCCCTGGATCCTGGGGGTCTGGGGTGGGCTGGCGCCCTGGGTGGGGACCTGGCGTGGGTGACCACGGCTGTACCGGGCAGTGGCAGGGTGACGGGGCTTCCCTGCAACTGGCTTCCCCAAAGAGGGGCTGAGTCCATCCCCCTTGCTGTCCCCAGGCAAGGCATGGCCTTGTCCCTGGCGCAGGGAGAGCTGCTCTTCTAAGCAACCAGACCTGGGGTCTTGCAACTGCCTGCCCTTGTCCCCCCCCCATCCCTCCTCCAGCGCTGTCTCTCCCGCAGGCGTCTGATCCTGGCCACTAACCTCTCCCTGGGGAGAGCCCAGCTAATCCAGGCAGCCACTTGTTGCTGTAATCCTCTGTCGTCCTCGCCCTCCTTCCCCTCTCTGCCCACTGAGCCCAAAGCCCTTCCTGGCAGCGGGACCTGTAGCTGGGTTATTTCTGCTGCGCTGCCTTGAAACAGCTGGCTCGTATTAAAGCTTCAGCCCAGAGAGAGAAAAGAACGTGAGCATCTCTCTGAGGCAGAGAGCATTAATGCAGTAGCTGGGAGGGGAGAAGCGCGGCTCTAGCCCAGGCTCAGCTGAAAGCCCAGCACCTCACGGGCATGGGCTGAGCTCTGCCACCAGCCCAGAGCTGCAGCCCTGGGGAGGCCAAGGCAGAGGGAGGGGACGGTGGCCCCCCCGGCCCCGCTGCGGGATGCCGCCGTGGTGAGCCTTCTCGCCCCGTGATGTTACCCAGCGGAGCCGGCGCGGGAGCTGCTGGGGAGCTGCCGGTGCCCGGGAGCCGTGGGCTGGGCACAGTGGGGTAAGGCTGGGGTTGGCTTGCATGGCGTTTGCTGGGCATGCTCGCTATTGGCTTTCCACTGATAGGGCATTTATTGGGCCTAATAATTGGGTGACAGATGGTTAATTAATTGTCAGAGTGGCCAGCGTGCTGGAAGGTTATTTATAGGAGTGACTTTTAACCACTCAAACCCACTTTCTTGCCAGTTTGCATCTTGCCTGGTAGTGGTGGGGGTAGATGGTGGGTGGCCCCTTACGAGCTGCGCATGATACAGGGCACGTTAAGGATACAGACAAGCACCAGGGGGGGCAGCTCGGGCAGGGGGGTGCAGCTGTGCCAGCTGTGGGATGCTGATGAGTGCGGTGGGCTGGGGGCCACTTAGGTGGGTGGCTTGTAAGCCATGGCTGTGACCTGCAAGCACCTCTCACGGCCAGGTGCCCGCTGCCTTGGACGGGGTGCCTCGGTTCTGCTTCGAAACCCAGTGACAATCACCTAGTTAAAAGTGGCAGCAGAGGCAGGGGAGGCTCCTGGCTTGCTTGGTGGGGGTGGTCAGGTTAGGTGACTGCAACTCTCCCTTCTGGCCCCCGACACAGGAATTTTTCCAAAACATGATGCTCAAACACGTGCTGAGCACAGGGGGGGTTGTCCAGCCCCCTCTCCTCCCCCCCGAAAGCTGGCAGCTCCTGCGTCGCTGAGATTACTGCTTCTCTGGTGGCTCTAGGAAAAGTCGTGAGAGACTCCCAGCTTGCGAGGATGGAGGAATTTACTTTGCCTCATCAGAACCAGTTGAATAGCAGAGGAAAAAGAGGGATAAATTATTCAAAGGAAAAATAAAATGCCCAGCTCAACCCCATACATAACTGGCAAGGAGCAATTCCTCTGGCATGATGCCTGAGATCTCCTCTGGAGCCGGATAAGGACTTCAGGGGCCCATTGACCCTCGCCGTGCCGGAGGAGTGCCTTCTTAGCGCAGCAAATCCCACTGGCCCCCCAGCTCCTTTCTGTTTTCCTGGTGATTTTATTGCCTTTATGGCTGCTGATGCGGAGGCATGGGAGCAGCCTGGCACCAGCCTGGCAGAGCCCTCCCCGACCAGGCAAACCCAGGCTAATCCCCCGGCCAGGCCCAGGCCCCCCTTTGGTTCTCTCCCCATAGACTGTATTTCTAAGGTGCCTGTTCCCGGTATCTAGGGGCTCTATTTTCACGCTCTTTGAGGGGTGTGAATCTGTCAACCAGAACAAACCCTCGCTAGATGTAAACCGGTGCCATGACTCAGGAACTAATTAACGGCTATTAGATAACGCAATTAGCACCACAAACTGTCACCCCTCTGCAGAGTGTCACCCCTTCCCTTTATGTCACAGACAGGAGGGAGCCATAAACACAAGTATCCTTTCAGCGTCTTCTATCCCTCCCCTCATTTTTCTCCCCCTCCCTCCCTCCTTCCCCCCGGCCGGTTGTGGCTGCGCTAACTGCCCAGCCCCACATCCCATCAGCAATTTGACATGATGGAACTAATCCCATTTAAGATTTCCACCCTCTCAACGCTTTTAGGAAAGCCAAGAGAAGCAGAGGGCTGGCAGTGGGGCTGGGAGGGCTGGCGACGCTGGAGCTGGTGTGCTCTGGCCGCAGCCGGAGCAGGGGGTGATGTGTGCCTTCCCCCGGGATGTCCCCGCAGGGGAGGGGACCAGCTTTCCTCCCTCCTGGAGTCAGGCAGTGCCCGGAGCCCAGTGCAGTGCACCCAGCCGGGACCCGGCAGCCGTGGCCCACCCCATCCCTGCTGAGACAGGACCCCCCTTGGCTTGGGGTCTCCTCAGCTTTGCTGTTCCTCCAAAGGGCTCATTGCACCCGTGCAGAGTAAAAGTTTATCTCCTCTGGGAGCAGCTAACACTTGGAAGCCTCTGGGAAAGTAAAGGTTTCTGTAATTCCTGTCCTTCCCCTACAAACCTCTTCTTCCCCTGACAGGTGTGTGAGTGTGGGGCTTGGTTTCTGGTGGCGAAGCTTGCCAAGCGAGCTGGGTGTGTTTGCAGCCCTGCTCGTTCCTAGAGACCTCTCTTCAAGCCACACGTGGACCAGCCATGACTCTCTCCCCACCTTCCCCTGCTCCCCCGGCCCCAAGGATGAGGATGGGACTGGGATGGGAGCAGTGACAGAGCAGGGAGGGGGCAGCTGGTGGTGGCGTGAGGGATGGGGGCTGTGGAAGGGCACGAGGAGGCTGTGCACAACAGGGAGCAGAGGCAGAGGACACTGGGGCAGTAGGGCTGCTTGCTCCAGGAGCTCATCCCACAGCTCAAGGTGCCACCATCACATGGGCATGTGTAAATACCAGTGTCTCCCACTGCCTTTGCCGTGGCGGTGGGGAGGGTGGCCAGCTCCTGCCACACAGGTAGCAACAGGGAAGGCAGGAGAGAGCAAGACCCTCCATCCCACATGGGTCGAGTGCTCCGTCACTAACTGCACCCGATGGAGCACCTGCCTCCAGCCGGTGCAGGCTTTTTGGGTACAGGATGACCATGATAGGGCTTTCTCCTTTCCTACCTGGTGACGGGCTGCAAAGCACTTTGCAGGGGCTGACCGGCAGGAAAAGCTTGCTGGAGAGCACACAAGGTGTGCAGCAAGGAAAAAGCAGGACCTTTCCCACCATGCCCTCGGATGTCACCCTGTGACCAAGGAGGGGTCAGCAGGACTGGCTTTGCTCTCTTGCTCTGGAGCTGTCTCCTTACCCAACAGTGGTGGCACCCATGATCTCAGGCAGCGACGGGGACCCTGCTTTGCCAAGCACTGCCCAAAAAAGGTGGACCTCACCCAAATTACAACCTTCTCTGCTTGGATCTGCATTTGCCTGTTCCTCATCTCTTCGTCCATAACATGCAAGATGTTGGGTGGGAAGGGAGAGGTGTTTCCCTGCCTAGAGGACCCGCTTGCTGAGCACTGCAGGGCCCACAGAAACCCTTAGACCAAAAGATGCTATCAGTGAGGAGTTGGAGGCTCTTAATGGCTTCGATGGAGAGGAGAAAACCAGCCATAAATCACTGCTGGAAGTCCTAGGGAGGGAGGAGGCCGGTGACGGAGTTTGCTGTGGCTGGCTGGTGAGAGCTGGTCTGGGGGAGCACCCGCTGAGCACTGCATGTGCAGGGAGAAAAGCCAACTGATGTCGCAGGTAGGGGCCTCAACCCCAGGAGACCTTCTGAAGTGACCTCTGGGCTTTGCCAAGGCTGCGTCTCCTCCCTGGCTGCAGTGCTGGCACAGAGGCGGGGGCGGAGGGGAATGGGGACAGGGAGGGTGATGTGGGACGGGGGAGCCTGAGGGGAGAGAGAGAAGAAATGTGCTTCTGGAGGTGCAGGAGGAGAGAGAGGGGCACTGGGGGGCATGGGGGATGCATTGAGTGGGGAGACCGCAGGGTCTGGAGACGTCCCTTGGTGTCTTGGGATCTTCGCAGTGTGACCACTGCGGTGATGCAGCTGGTGTGAGAGCGGAGCTGGAGTCACACCAATGGGCCCATCACGGTGCTGCAGCTCTCCTACGTGCTCCCTCTGTCCTCGGACACATCCTGGGGGTGCAGGCAGAGCTGGGGCTGCCTGAGGGCTGTACCCCCACCCAGACCCTCCCCACACAGCCCGGGTGCGCTCCATCCCAAAGGCAAATGGCAGGATCTATCCCCAGTGCCTATGCAGACATGACACACAGCTTGGTCAGCCGCTCTGAGACCTGGTGAATTCATAGCATCCTTGGCCTGCTCCCAGGTCCGGACTGAGCTGCCTGCCCTGCTCAGGGAGGCAAAGGCAGCGCCAGTCTGTCCCAGTGAGCTCAGAGAGGGTGTCTGGGGCAGAAGAGAGAGACAGCGGGATAGAGAGAGCAGAAGACGGGGAAAGATGGGATGTCCGACAGGCTGGGGCATGGCAGAATATAGCCAGGGTGTCTGAGGCCAGGGTGAGTGGTGTACACATCTTCCGGCTTGTACATGTTGTTGTGCGTCTGTGTTGTAGGTATCTTCACTCTCTTGGCCATTTTGCTTCCCCCTTCTGCCCTCAAACTGGAGATTGCTTTATTTTTGCCCTTCAGTGAAGGCTCAGTTTCCAAACACCCATCCTTCAGCCTGAGGCTGCAGTTGCCTCTGTCTCAGCACACCAGTTTCCAGCATGACCTCTGGGTGGCATCCAAAGACACGCCAGTGGGGCTGCGCCAGCCTTTTCCTCCTTCATTTCTTGTGAACTGTACAAGCGGTTTTATGGAGTGGGGCGAGCTGGACTCATCTTACTTTGGGCAACTGAGAACACAAGCCTCTGTCAAGACCGATAATTAATTAAATGCACTTAGAAGAGGATGCCCGTTCTTGAACTGAAGTGAAAAAACGAAACCCTCGTTTTAGTGGACACAAAGGAAAGGTTTGTTTTCAAGATTTTCAGTTTCTTCCTGGAAGAGCTGGGTTAGATGTCTGCTTGATTGCTAGCTTGTCTGATCGGTTTGATTAGCTGTTACAAGAATGACAGCTAAATCTTCCCCATCTCACCAAAGCGAAGAATTTTAAACTCATTTCAATTGTACTGAAACCAACCCCCAAACTGCCACGATTATACATTTCTAAGTCATTTTATACACTTGTCACCTCTTCTCGCATCCCTGGATGGGTGCCCAGGAAGGATGGCAGCAGAAACCACTTTTCCTCTCCCTTGATGCATCCCTTGTGCGTGGAGCTCGGTGCGCAGCTGGGCCGTCCTGATGGGCTCCCTCTCCCCGTCAGGTATTTAGCGTTTAGTATCTGCCGAAGGGTGTTGCTTTCTTTGCAAAGCACTTTGTCTTCGTGGGCCACATCTAACAGGCTCAGAGGACAACAGTACAGAGGTGTTTCTCTGTCCCTCACCCACTTCTTTCCCCTGCGAGTGTAAGACAACCCCAGCTGCTGTTGCAGCTGTAGCCTTCCTAATGCAGAAGCTGCCTTAATGGCTACGTTGGTACCCTGGCTTTCGCATCTCAGCAGCCATGCTTCCATTTTCTCACACCTGCCTCTCTTTAAAAAGCAGTTATATTGAAACCTTGGCTGTTTGCTGATGGTAGAAATCTCCTACCCTCACCACAAACGAAAGGCAAGGGCATTTCTTTTAAAAGACTTTAAAAATACGAACTGCTCCCAAAGCCTGCCAAACATTGTTTTGGAGAGGAGTGCGCTAATGGTGTGTTTATACATTTCGCAAAATCATCTTCAGGAGGCCCAGGCACTTGGAGCCAGCGCTGTTTCTCGAGGCGGCTTGCAGAGACATGCTGTGCCAAGTGCTCCGGCTGTGCGCGCCAGCATGGACGCCTGCCCGTGGCCCCAGCTCCCGCTGGGCTACCGGCAGCAGCTCCCATGGGGCCAGGTGGGCAGCCCGACAGGACCCCTGCCCCAGGTGGAGCTGCTGGGGAGGCTGCCCTTGCTGGGCTGGTGGGGTTGGGGCTCCTCCAGCACCCAGGATGAGGCTGGTGAAGGCCAGGCTGGTTTTGGGGACCCGGGTGATGTAGGAGAGGCAGGTTCGATGGGAAGCTCCTCTGTCCAGCCCGCCTCCCCCAGCACCTTTTCTTCTCCTTCCCCTTCCAGGAAATTTCCCTTCATCCCAACACATCAATTTTCGTTCATTGGTTATTTTTTTTTTTAAGGTCCATTCTCCTCTTACCTTGGGGGGTTAACCACAGGCATCTTGGTTTGGATGAAGGCCGTCTTTCTGTCCGTAGTTTTTGCTGCCTTTCATAAATAATTCCATGTAGCAGGCTGAGATGGTTGGGTTCACCCCTTACGTCTCCACAGGCGGTGTGGCTGCAGCTGCAGTGTGATGTGGCACTGGGGGAAGGGGTCAGCATTTCCCAGCATCGCTGGCTGATGGCACTCGTACGGCCCCCTCCCTCTCCTGTGCCTGTTGGGTCTGGGCTGTGAACCAGGCCAAGAGAAATTATCCGGTTTCCTCCTTGTTTGGGTTGTCTGCATCCACCTCTGAGCATATCCCCCCTTTGTCAAGGCCACCTTGGTTGGAAAGGTTGGTGCCCCTCAGTAAGATAATGTGGGACTTGCATGAACTCCTTGGGGCTGAAGCTGTAGCGTAACTTGCTGTTTTCCCTGTCCCAGATTTCATCTTCCAGAAGGAGCTGTTTGCTGCCAGAGACGCAGGTGAGCTGTGTGAGCCATGGCACTGGCTTTGGGGAGTGCTCTGCCTATGGGTAACCCCCTCCTGGGGAGATGCTTTGGGGAGACCAGCAGGACATGCCTGGGGCACACCATACACCTTGCTCTCATCCCTGGGACAGGGAACTGGCTCCGTGCCGTGCTGCCCTTGCGGCGAGTGCTGTGCAACACCGCTCGGTTCTGCGGCCACCTTCCTCCTGCAGCCTCTTGGCCTTTGCGTGCCTCCCCGGGACACTATGGGGCTGTGCTCCTGCTGGGAGATGGTCCCTGGTCTTGCAGAGAGGGACCATCGTACCCTGGCTGAAGGGCTGTCCCCAGACCTGTCTCTGCTCCTCTCCCTGCAGCCCCCTTTGTCTCCTCCATTGCTAAGTGGGGACACAAAAGGTGCCTTTAAAGAGGTCCTGGGGTGAAGTCTGCAACGGCAGAAGGAGATTTTTGAGCACTAGACAGGAGCAGAGCTGGCCTGGGAAACCAAGAAGGCAGCAAATGGTGCCTACACCGGGGCTGGGCAGACCCTAGTCCTCGTCCCCAGGGCGGTATGGCAGGCTGTTGCTCAGCCTGTCCACAGGGACATGCCACCTCTGCAGCTCCTTAGTGTGGGTGTTACAAGAGGACAGCTAAGGTACAGTATCAGGGTGTGCTCCCCAGCCTCCACCTTCCTTGCTCCCCTGCTGCAGCTGTGGGGTCCTCACATGTATCTCGGGAAAGGGCTGGGCAGCAGGAGGCGGAAAGGGAGGGAGAGAAAGCAGGAGAAGGGATGCAGTGAAGCTACAGCAGCTCATGGCTGTGGTGCTGCAGCTGGACAGCCGTAGGGTATAATATTCTCCTGTTCTGTCCCCACTCCCCTTGCAGACCCCATGCACAACCTCTCTGCTCAGCCCTGGCAGGCGAAGATGGCAAACCTGACCTATGACAACTTCACCCTGGGCAACCGCTCCGAAGTGACCATCCAGCCTCCCACAAACTACAAGACAGTAGAGCTGGTTTTCATCGCCACGGTCACCGGCTCGCTCAGCCTCGTCACTGTGGTGGGGAACATCCTGGTGATGCTGTCCATCAAGGTCAACCGCCAGCTCCAGACTGTCAACAACTACTTCCTCTTCAGCCTGGCCTGTGCGGACCTCATCATTGGAGTCTTCTCCATGAACCTCTACACAGTCTACATCATCAAAGGCTACTGGCCGCTGGGGGCCGTGGTGTGCGACCTGTGGCTGGCCCTGGACTATGTGGTGAGCAATGCCTCTGTCATGAACTTACTCATTATCAGCTTTGACCGGTACTTCTGTGTCACCAAGCCCCTGACATACCCGGCCAGGAGGACCACCAAGATGGCGGGGCTAATGATCGCGGCTGCATGGATATTGTCCTTCATTCTCTGGGCCCCTGCCATCTTGTTCTGGCAGTTCATTGTGGGCAAGAGGACAGTCCCCGAGAGGGAATGCTACATCCAGTTCCTCTCCAACCCAGCGGTGACCTTCGGCACAGCCATTGCTGCTTTCTACCTGCCTGTGGTCATCATGACGGTGCTGTACATCCACATCTCCCTGGCCAGCAGGAGCAGGGTGAGGAGGCACAAGCCTGAAAGCAGGAAAGAGAGGAAAGGCAAGTCCCTCAGCTTCTTCAAGGGCCCGGTGATAAAACAAAACAACAATAACTCCCCTAAGAGGGCTGTGGAGGTGAAGGAGGAGGTGAGGAATGGGAAAGTGGATGACCAGCCCTCAGCACAGACAGAGGCCACTGGCCATCAGGAAGAGAAGGAGACCTCCAACGAGTCTAGCACGGTCAGCATGACCCAGACCACAAAAGACAAGCCCACAGCAGAAATCTTGCCAGCAGGGCAAGGACAGAGCCCAGCTCACCCTCGGGTGAACCCAACTTCTAAGTGGTCCAAGATTAAGATTGTCACTAAGCAGACTGGGACCGAATGCGTCACCGCCATTGAGATCGTCCCAGCTAAGGCAGGAGCCTCTGACCACAACTCCCTGGCCAACAGCCGCCCGGCCAACGTTGCCAGGAAGTTTGCTAGCATCGCCAGGAGCCAAGTACGGAAGAAGCGCCAGATGGCAGCCCGGGAGAAGAAAGTCACCCGCACCATATTTGCTATCCTGCTAGCCTTCATACTCACATGGACTCCATACAACGTGATGGTCCTCATTAACACCTTCTGTGAAACTTGCGTACCCGAAACAGTGTGGTCCATCGGCTACTGGCTCTGCTACGTCAACAGCACCATCAACCCAGCCTGCTATGCCCTCTGCAATGCCACTTTCAAGAAAACCTTCAAGCACCTTCTCATGTGCCAGTACAGAAACATTGGCACAGCCAGATAAGCTGGCACTCAGGGACCACTTCAGCAATGTTACGGAAGACCTTCCCTTTGCCTCCTTTGCCTGGGTGTGGGGGGGGTGTCCTCTGCTCCCCACTCACAACCGTACAGACTGTGCAGTGATTGCAGATGATGCCCTTCATCCAATGCTGACAAAGGTCAAAGGCACCCCTGAGCTGCAGCTCCTTCAAGGCAGCTTGGGCCTGGGGACTAGCTTGGGGAGCCAGTGGGAAAGCTGGAGGCAAGAGGAGGAGATGTTGTCACCAGGAGCCCTCCCCAGCTCTCTGCTCTCAAGAGGCTGGCCAAATGGCATCAGCATTTGTCCTAAGACTGGATGCCTCTTCTCCCCCCTGGCTGACCATCTCCAGGGCATCAGAGCTTGTCTGCATGCAGACAGCCTAACGCTGGATGCTTTCAATAGGCTTTTAAACCATTTATTACCCAAGAAATGAAAAGAAACCAGGCCCAAACATTTGCCAGCCAACTTGGACCAGGCTGGCTTGGGCGTGCTCACTGGGAGTCCTGCTGGCCCAGCCAGGCAGTCAAGTTTGCGCCCTCGCAGATGTGGCAAGCTCCTTTCTTTCCCTTCAGAGACGCCATCGTACATCCTCGCCCAGGGACTGGGGGGGATGAATTTTTTCCCTGGGCTTCATCTCCGCTCTCCCCTTCATGCCTTTTCTGCCCTCGGCCAGCAGTTGGCTGGACAGACAGACAAACCAAGTATCTCACTCCTGGGTGAGAAGTGTGAAGCCCAGTCACCTCCTACAAAGATGGAAGCTAAAGCTGCAAAGAAAAGCAGTGGTGTGGTGCAGGACTTCTCTCCATGGCCCCAGGGAAACATGGCCCCTGAGAAACGGGCAGCAGCGACAGTGAAAACAACTGTCCTTGGGAGGGACAGGGTGGGCTGGGGGGGGTCTCAGAGGGGGTTGGGAAGAGGGTCTGCAATGTGGCCAAGGTGCTCCGTGTCTCACCTGAGCCATGGCAGGTGTGGGAGGCCTGGTGCACAGCTCCGGGGGCAGGAGAGGATGGCAGCGGCCCCCAGCCCCGCTCCTGCCCTGGGTGCAGGGGGAGGTCCCGGGGAGGCTGAAGGAGCCGGCTGCTGAGCTTTGTAAATGGATGTAACCCTGTTGTCGGTGTCATGGCAGAGCCCTCAGCATGCGGGCTTCAGCCAGCGTCTCCAGCCCCCTCCCAGCCCACCTGTGTGCGCAGCCCAGACCACCCCAGGGCTGCTCCTCAGCTTCTCCCAAAGCCGGGTCTCCACAAGTCTTGCGGGCACGGCCGAGGGCAGCAGAGGGATGAGGGATGGGATGGGGCCATGCTGGCACCGGCAAACTATGCGTCTGTATGTCCTTCCTGTCCCCACGCTGTGGCGATGCTGTGCAACCTGGAGAAAGGGTCCCCAGGTGGGGACCTCCCCCTGCCACTGCCTTTAGGATAATTCACATAGTGGTGCCCAAATTGTCTGGCGGGCTTTTGGTTTTGTTTTTTTTTTTTTTTAAATTGTTACAACAACAGCCCAACCCACCCCAAGACAAATAAAGACCTCGGACCAGAAACCAACCTTGGCCACGGCGTGAGGAGTGAATGAGTCGTCACCTCATGAATGTCATGAGGTCACCTCATCCCCAGGAGCACCTGGGGAAGCTCCTCCCCAGCTCCCCACTGTCACCCACTGGTGACCTTTCCTGCAGTATTGTGGGTGGCAGCCCCATCCCTCCCTCCGAGAGTGATGGGAGCAGCCCAAAGTGCTGGCAAGAAGAGGCCATGGTGTCTGACCCACACGCCTTCTCCAGGACCGTGTGTGGTGGCACCCAGGCCCTGGCTGCCAGCCACACGGTGACTTCACTGCTGATCCCGTTGGTGTTGGCAAAGATGAGGTTTGCTGGGGTTTCCAGCAGAGCAGCACCACGTGGGGATGACAGCTGGGTTTGGAGGGTTTTTTTTAAAAAGATTTTTATTGGAAAAGAAAACAAACCCCATTTTCCAAAAGAAGTGAGAGCTCCCACCCACCACCAGTGTTGGTGCGTTGAAGGCAGAGGGGCTGCAGCCCTGGCATGGACACACGGTTAGAAGCGATGGAGGAGAGGGGACGTAGTGGTTCCTGGGGACGGTGGCTTTGTTTTCCCCAGCTGCTGCAGGAAACTCCTGCCCTGGCCAAACGGATGCTGGAAGAAGCCCCCTGAGCTGAGCGCAGTCCTCACACGGGTAAGGGGCATGTGAGTGACAGGGGTTACTTGGGCATTCAACACCCAGCCCTTCCCTCCAGCACCGGTGCCTGGTGGAGGAGCGGGGAGGCTCCCAGGCTCACCAAAGGATGTGCCAAAGGCATCTCATTTGTGCCGGAGGGTGGAAATACGTGTGTTCCCATCCCTGCTCCCCAGGCTCATCCCAGTGAATCCCGACACCAGCCAAAAGGAGGCAAGTGGGATGCACCGGCAGCAGCAGCAGGGAGGGCAGCAGCCCCTCCTGTGGGGCAGATGGGTTTGCTCTCTACAACACTAGCGATTAAAACAAGGCATCTCAGTGAAAGAAGAGGTTGCGGAAAGGAAGAAGGAGAGGAGGAGGAAGACTGGAGTGTGGGCCAGCTGCAGCTGGGCTTCCAGCCCCGTGGGCACCATGTCGAGGGGCCGATGTGGATGCTGGCTTCCAGCTCTAGTCCTTCCCCTTGCCCTTCTTTGCTGCATCCAAGAAGCACAGGAGATGAGAGTTAGTGCATCCACCAGCAGAAGACCGATCCCCCAGGTGCTGCTGTGGCAGAAGCCCAGCCAGCATGGCTGGCTTGGCATGGCGCAGGGGCCACATCCCTGCAGGCAGCCTCCCCCCACCATGCAAAGCCCCACTGAGGAAAGAGGGAAAGCCGCGTCCCACCGAACCTGGTGGTGACTTGTGGGGGACACACCAGGGTTTTTCTTAGTGGCACCTGCATCCCATCCAGCCAGCAGCTGGAGTTTGGGGCTGTTGCAAGTGCTGACAGAGGGAAGAGCATCCTAAGCGATCCCCCACACCAGAAGCAAAGCCCGACCCCAAGGGGCCAAGCAAGCCCCCCAGACAGCCCCTGCCCGGGATCCCAGCAGGAGCCCTCTGGGGACGGGAGCGGTGGGGACTGACCTTTGGACTTCGACTTGATCTTGGAAGAGCAGGGCTTGGTCACATAGACGATCTCCTCGCACTGGGCATTGTACAGGGCTTTCTTCAGGATGCCGGAGCGAGTCTTCACGCCCGTCTGAGCGCTACAACCCCCCCAGCTCTCAAATTTGTACTTGCAGTCGGCTGGAAGAGAAAGGATAGGTGTCAGAGCCAGGCAAGACCCAATGTGGCTACCAGCCCCAGCCACCCAGCCCAGGGTGGTCCCCAGCCACCCCGCCACCATGCACCCACCTCCAAACTTCTTCTTCCAGTTGCAGGGGATCTTGCACTTGAGCTTCTTACTCTCGTCTTTGCAAGTTCCCTCGCGGTACCCCAGGCCGCAGTCCTTGCTGTTGGGGACACAGGGTCCCCAGCGCCAGTCCTCGCACTCGGAGCCATCCTTCTTTCCCTTCTCTGCAAGGGAAGGAGGAACGGGTGCTCGCTGCGGGGGCACGGGAGCATGCCCCGAGCTGCCCCAGGCCCCCTGCCCCAGGCTGCCCCTCACCTTTCTTGTTCTTGCCAGCCTCGGCGGTGGCGGCCAGCAGGATCAGCGCCAGGAGGAGGAGGAAGCCCCGGACCTGCATCCTGCCCGGGGAGGAGGGAGAGGGTGAGGTGGGCGAAGGGTCGGGACGCCATGTGGCAGCAAGGAGGGGGCACGGCAGGCTACGGGCAGCCTGCCGGGGAGTGAGACGGCAGCTGCCGCCATCGCGCACATGCACCTGTGTGTGTGCATGCGTGCACACCGCCATGCCCTGCTCATTGCCACCCGTTAGTCCGTGTGTATTAATTGCAACGGGAAAGTTAATTGTGCACCTCAGCAACTGCCTCCAGTCAGGGAGCTGTTGGGCTGGGAGCTTGTTGCCATCCCTGTAGCCCCCCATTGCCTTGCGTGTGGTGGCAATGCTCCCCGCGGGGACTCCCCCACCCCACACAGCAGCTGGGGAAGGACCTTGGTTGGGTGCACCCAGCACCAGGCTGCCCCAGGGCCCATGCTGCTCCTGCCCCCAGAAACCAAAGCAGCCCCCGCCTGCATGCTTGCAGCGGGGGTCCCGCTCCCCAGTGCCGGTTCCCAGCCCCTACCCCCTGTATTTCTCCATGGCTCCTTTATCCAGGACCCAGCAGGTTGCCGCCCCACACCAAAGAGCCCCAGGGCCAGGGGAGCACAGCTGCCATGGTACCCTGCTCCGGCTCCAGAGGAATCCGGGGAGGGGAAAAAAAGAAGCCCAGCAAAAACAAACCCACTGCCACGAAGGGTCTGAGAGCTAA